>BQNB010008219.1:0-90826 GCA_026074375.1 Tanacetum coccineum
ATTCTAGGTTTCATACAATCATAAATAAACACAATAAGGAGCTTAGCCAAGCATGTTAAAGATAAAGCAAGAACAATAATGAATCAAACAACAAGACATATTGAATGATTAAGATAATCTTACTTGATTAAAACATGAATTGAAGGAGTTACAATAGGGTTTTGAAGCCCTAAAATCGTCCTAGTAAGCTGCCAAACAAACTAGGATTCGTCTCCCCTTTTTACTCTAAAGTTACACAATTAAAACCCTAAAAACGGATTTGTATATATAGGAAAATCGCTGCGACGGCGTCGCGTTTTAATCGTGACGCCGTCGTGAAAGATAATATTCTAGATCTTGGGCTGGGTCGTGCGAGCTGACGCCGTCGTGATTTCTTATGACACTGTCGTGGGATGAAGTGTGACGGTGTCACGTGTATCTTGTGACACCGTCTCCAGCCGTTGAGAACATAATCTTGAGAGATGTTGGTGTAGGTCCGTAGTCTTGTCCGTTTCTTCTCCAAATGAGCCCAAGTCACGTGTATTTCCTCCAAATGCCTTCCAAATGCTAAATACCTGAAAAGGAACGATTAAGTACCTATTTTGGGCATAAATGCACGATTTAGGGGGTTAAATGACCCCGAAAAAGGTATAAAATGACACCTCATCAATTTAGTGGTTGGGCTTTAGCATATTAGGAATTAGTGAAATAAGGAAATATTTTTTGTACTAAAATATTCGGATAACCGGACTTTCTAAAAACGGTAACTTTCCAAAAATAGTAACTTTCTAAAAATAGAAACTTTTAGAAAATAGAAAGTTTTCAAAAGAGTAACTCAACTTAGTTAAGAAGGGAAATCTTGGATTCTAATCATTTAATAGATAAGGATTAGGAGAGTAAGTGTGGATCCCATAGCATGTTACTTTATATATATAAGTATATATATGTTACGGTAATCGTATGAGTCGATGGTACTCTACTATTTCTCTAATTGCGCGACATGATTCTAGGTCGCAGTTGAGCTATTTATTTGTTGAAATTCCATAATTTTGATTTTTTGATCTTCGTCTTCAATCAAGGTGAGTCCATAGCCTCGCTTTTAAATATATTATATGTTTTATAAAACCCACGAGGGAGATACATGCTTGTTTTGAAAATCGAACGCAAGTGGTTTTTGGATATGTGAATATGATGTTAGTGCTATGAGTTATATCCCTAGCTGTGGCCGTTAACTTATCTTTCAAGGTAAGACACTTGGTACAAATAATAGATCTATTGGAGTGACGTCCTGTCCGGGGTCTGAATCCTGAATTGAATAGCGAACACCCTGTAACGGACATTTTGTATTAAGTTAGGG
The DNA here is from genome assembly GCA_026074375.1 of Tanacetum coccineum. Lineage (NCBI taxonomy): Eukaryota > Viridiplantae > Streptophyta > Magnoliopsida > Asterales > Asteraceae > Tanacetum > Tanacetum coccineum. Next base: position 1,337 of record BQNB010008219.1, read on the forward strand.
GTGGCGGCATACCACCTTGTCACGATTTATCACCGGGTGGTGTGATAATGGGTAAAGTGTCAGTCATGGGCTCTAGCATGTTTATAACTTGTGTGTTGTACAGGTTATGTGATGAATTATACTTGTGTTCAAAAGGTTTTATTATAAACTCTATGGATTCACTCAATATTATTGTTGACGTTTTTAGCATGTTTATCTCAGGTTATTTGCTTGCTTGGATGGGAATGAAGTGCGGATATCAAGATTAAAGACTCGGTGAATAAACACATTTTATAAAACCATTTTGGGATCGAGTCGTATTTTGACTCAATGGATTTTGTTTTAAATTGTTTTGGGGACCTGTGCCACCCTGATAAATTAAATTGAATGTGAAATAGCATTTTTAAATGTATTTTAAAACGTCTTAATAAAATACGTTTTTTATGACTTGTGTGTTTGAACTATGAAGTAGCACCCCAAAGTGGTATTCCGTTGCGTTGTATTTTGGAGGTGTTACAGATTGGTATCAGAGCACTGGTTGTAGCGAACTAGGTCGATTTCAAAAACCTAGACTATAACCATTTTTGAAAAGTTTTTACGGGTCTTTCACCGTTGTCTGATATCCGCGCGCGCATGCTTTCTGATCCTTTATGTGCTTCATGTGGTATCTTTGGCAGTATACTATGTGTGTAACAAGTGGGTAACACTTGGTATAAGTGTATTATATTATAATATATTTATAATATTATATATAATTTATAGTATATTTTTTTAATATAATATATTTATATATATATACTATATATTTATGTATGTATATAATTCTGATATTCGCTACTCGCATAGAGTTTGATTTTGACAAGTATTGATGATATATGAGGAAAACATCGCTGTTATATGATTACCTCCGAAACTTTTTCGCGACCTGACTTTGTTATCTCTTGATGATATCAAAACCCGACGTAACTTGTCGATCCCACCGATTATTAGCTTACTCCCGCGTAATGCGTTGTTTGGAAACGTCTATCTTTGGAACCTTCAAGTGGAAGATGATGTGTTGTGATAGTCTCTACCTAGTGAGCCTTTAATCTTGATTCTTGATTTCCTTGTTAGTTTTGGCCATGCATTTTAATCCTTCATTATGGAAATCCATGATTTTGGTGTTTACTAGAGTGTTAAGTAATTAGTTATGGCTTTGTGTTGGAGTTTGGAGGAATTAAAATGGTGTTTGGTTGGATTTTGAAATGGATTTTTATGGCAGTTTGTAACCAGCAGGTTGAGGGGTTAATTACGAAATATTTTTGGTCATGAGACACCTGAGAGTTTTTATAGAAACATAGGTCTAGGTCTTATGTGCAAGTGTCTAATTAGATAGGGTCGTATCTCCTCCGGATGAGTTAGATATCGCCGTTTTACTAAAACTAGTCAAATTTGGAACACCATTGGAAAAATGAGTATAACTCTATATTTTTTTATTAACTTTTCAAAGGAGAATTATGGTACCTGTAGAGTACTCTTAGGGCTATCACCTCCAATTGGGCTCGCATCGATGGCACCAATAGATTTTTAATTACGCTCGTTTCCATAAGCTACAAATATTTGTCACAATTTCTTAGGGACTGCATTTGATTAGCAGCTTGTTGGGTATGTTTTAAAATATCTTTGGTCTATGAATACCTGGGGGAATTGGATTAGGAGGTAGGGAAACATCTTGGGTACATGTAGGAATTCGGATGGAGTCATATCGACGCCCGACGAATTAGTTATCGCCGAAACGGTAAAACTAGTTGAAAATTTAATAGGGGTAAAATGATAATTTCACCGAGGTTCTGAAACTTTTTGAGCAGTGAGCCCTACAATTCTGGAAAATAGACTCGAAATGCTTTTCGTAGGAGAAAACCTCATACTTTTATCATTCCCGAGTTAGGAATTAGGAGGGTTTTAAGATTAAAGTTTATTTGAAGATTTAAGTGATCAAGAAGTTAAGGGTTTTATTGGCTTGAGGGTATTGTTGCCTCAAAATTTTTCCCTACCTCGGTATAACTCTATTTTTGAAGTTTAGCAGTTCCCGTTAGAGAATCTTTTGCATATGTGGCTTATTTGTTTACCCTTATCCTTGTTTTAGTATTCCTTATACTTGGTAGGATCCATAGCCTTAAACCGCCATGATGACGTTTTATAAATTGATGATTTTGGACCCATGAACAGTTTTGAACACTTACCAAAAGTTGAATGGATATCACTCTGTAAATTATGTCGATTTTAATCGAGCCAACCAAATTTTTACGCAAGACCCGACAAAAAAAAATTTATACTTCAATAGTGATTTTGGTAATCAAAATATGTGTAGGCAAATTCGTTTCCTTCTTGTCAAATGACTTTATTTTTTTCTCTTTTCTACTTGGACAACTTTTGCAAGTATAGTGCGTGACAATAAATTTTGACGAGGACGGACACGTCGTCGTTTGGTCCTCAATTATGCATAGCCTGATCACCTATGCATAATTCAGGAAGAACCACGTTATGTCAGAAAATCGTCACCCCAAAAGTTTTGAATTGAATCAACCTTCAAGCGGGGCTTTATTTTTTTTAAAAAAAGGATGTTTTATACCTTGACCATGGATCATCATGCAAGAAATCCTTCCCAACTCGGGCACTTGAGAAGAATCTCGTGTCGATTGTTGTACAAGTTATGTGATGAATTATACTTGTGTTCAAAATGTTTTATTATAAACTCTATGGATTCACTCAACATTATTGTTGACGTTTTTAGCATGTTTATCTCAGGTTATTTGCTTGCTTGGATGGGAATGAAGTACGGATGTAGAATGGGAGCCGATTGAAGAGGAGCGTCTCGAGGAACCAAAGGAGGGATGGATGTTAGGAGAATCGAAGAAGAGGTCGATCCGGATTTCCTCTCGGATGCTCATAGTAGGACTGGTCCCGCGGAGTCGGGTGACTCTTGTGAAAGCAAGGTCAAACCCGAGCGAGGCCCAACATAAGTTTATTTCATCTGTTATCTCTACACGTCGCGGTCGTCGGTGAATTCACTTGGATTTTTCCGTATTTAGGGTTTGGAATCTTCGTCCTTCTTTCTATCGTTTTGGGATTTTATCCTTATGTGTATATGTGTTGTTTTGATGGAGCATTATGTTAGAATTGTATGAGATTTTCTATGTGGTACGTTTGTATAAATGTGTGTTATCATCGAGATGTGTAGTCTTGGGAGTAAGTATACGTGTGCAAAAGATGCAATTATAATTATGGTGGCCAACATAATTATAAAGGCATCACACACGTGGACTTGTGACCTTGATTACATTAATCGATGTTGTGTGTTATGTGGTAGTGTAAGATGTGTTATGATGGGATGTATTTTGGATAGTTGAGTGGATAGTAAGATTTCCTTTCTATCTATTGTTTGCGGATATCGTGGATACCGGTTGGTATTATCGTTGCAATTCATAAGTTGGTTTGATAGCTCGTGTCCGTCGAGATACCTAACTCTCGTGTTAGTATTCCTTGTTGGTATTATGATAGAACTGGTATTCTATGTCCTCCGTTCAACGTTTTGATTTGCTTCTTTTGTTAATGGTACTCTTTGATTTTTGTTCTTTAATCATTTTTATGTGTGAGTCTCTACGATTTAGTCGGTTCTTGATGTTTCTTCTTAAGTTTCGTTGGTACGTGTTCGTTTTCAAATGATATTTTGGTATTGAAGTTCTTAAGGTGTTTGAAGTCCCTTTTCGAGATAATAGTGTCTTTTGTTTTGAGTCACGCGTTTCTGTTAGTAACACACTATGGAATTTTTTTTGAAATAATAATAATGTTGAAGTGATTTTTGTATTTAATGAGATATTTGTTAAGTGTCGAAAACTTTGTTTTAATTGAAATATTTACAAATAATATGCAACACGTTTTTTTATTAGCTATCCCTTGATTTTTTTTATGAAGACTATATTTAAAATAAGTTTATGAAAATTTCATTTAAAATTATTTTTTAAAAATGATTTACATTATTAACTAATATGATTCTACTGTTTTAAAAATGACTGATATAAAGTTATGGAAGATAATTCTCGCGGGTAAAAAAAATCGATTTTTTTACAAGGTTCGTATTCTTTTATTCATAGGTTGTGATACGTGGTGTTATTCAATAGGTGTCTTTTGCGTCGATGGTACGTTTGTTGTGTCGGTGGTTTTTTTTCTTATCAATACATACATTCGGTTTGATTTTCCTGTGAGCTTTTGTGATTTTTGAATTTTTACTAAAAAATTGGTACATGTAAAGTCTTGGTATTTGTTCATAGTTGGTTCGATATTCGTGCATTACCCTATTCGATTTACCGTGGTCCTTTGAATTCGCTTGATGTCCGTATTATGTGATCTTAGAGTTGATGTTAGTTTACATCTTCTGAGTTGTGCCTATGTGATTGAGGTAGTAAAACGGATGAGTTAAGTTGTTAGAATTAGAAGGTTCTCGTTTCACTATAGATCTAGTACCGTTGGTTATGAGAGGGTTGATATAGTCGTATAAGAGAATTAGTTGTGAAGTATAAGGCTGAGAAAGTATGCCATGAGGAGATGGTTAAAATGCCTTTGGTGGATTTGAAGGTGCTGGAGGTTCGTGGGGAAACAAACTAATGTGAATGTGAGGTCTTGTAGGAGTACCAAAGTAGATGAGTCGAAATTATGTGACATACCTGTAGTATGTGAGTTCCCCAAAGTGTTCTCTAAGGATTTAATAGGTTTACCCCTCTGCGTGAAGTAGAATTTCGTATAGAGTTAGTACAAGGAGCAACACCGATTGCGAAGGCCCATGTCGTTTGGTGCCTACGGAGATGAAAAAGTTGTTGGAATAATTGCAAGAGCTGCAAGGTAAAGGTTTTAATCGACCTAGTTATTCGCTATGAGGAAGCACATGTATTTCTTGTCAATACGTAGGATGGGTCATTTAGGATGTGCATAGATTATCGTGAGTTGAGTAAGATAGATCTTTATTTGGACTGTCACCAAATGAGGGTGCACGAAGATGAAATTCCAAAAGACTACTTTTAGGATGCGTTATGGACGCTATGAGTTTACGGCTATGCCTTTTTGGCGTTGTCTCCAATGCACCAGTGATATTTCATAGATCGTTATGAATCGGGGGTGCTAGCCAGTTATAGGAAAGTTGTCATCAGTTGAACCACGACATTTAGGTCTACCACGAAGTATAAGAAGGTGTCACGCTGTAGCATTTGAAGATGAATTTGGAGATGTTGAGAAAAGACAGTGTACAATTGTGAAGCCTAACGAGGTCGAAGCGAAGTGAAGAGGAAGCTTTTCGGAAGTTGTAGGAACAATATGGGTAATGAGCCGATCTTGGCATTACTGGAAGGATCAGACAATTTCGTAGTGATGCGTGGAGCAAGGGTTGGGATGCTTGCTTAGACGAAGAGAGAAGGTGATTGCTTATACGACGCGACAACTAGAGATTCTTGTGAAGAACGACACGACTCATGTTATGGACTTAGGCGTGATGGCTCTAAAGTGATAGAGGCATTATGTGTACGAGATAAAGAGTGTGATCTATACGGATCATAAAAGTATCCGACACATTTTCAATCAGAAGGATTGAACCTGAGGCAGAGGCGATGGATGGAGTTATTTAGGGGTTGTTATTACGAGACCAAGTACCATGTGGGAAAGGGCGGACGTAGTTGTTGATGCATGGAGTAGGAAGGGAGGAGTGAAGCCAAGACGAGTTTAAGATATATGTATGACGATCCAAGCTGAGATTAGAGAGAAGATGTTAGTGGTATAGGTTGAGACGTCCAAAGCAGAGAACGCGTCAACAGAGATGTTACGTGGCTTGGACTAACAAATGGAGAAAAGAGATGGTGGTGGGTTATAATTTTTGGATAGAATTTGGATTCTTTGGTTGGCGAGGTTAAGGGACTTTGATTATGGAGGAGCTCACTGACGACGAGTATTCTGTTCGTATTGAGTGAGTTAGATGTAATATGATCTTAGGTATACGAATTGGTGGCCGAGTATGAGGAAGGATATAGCTGGTGGGGTTAGTAAGTATTAAGCGCGATTGGAAGTAGAAGATGAGCATCAAGGTATTCAGGTGTTACATACAAACCTGAGTACACGATTGAAGTGGAAAGGAAAGATTAACTATGGATAGTAAATCTAAGTTATCAAGATCGAGTAATGGATGCGATGCGATTTGGGTGATAGTCGGTCAGACTGACTAAGTTATCTATTTTCTAGCCAATACGAAAAAAATTTTTGATGGAGTAGTTGGCAAAGGTCTGTATGTAGATGTGACAGTTGCAGACATGGTGTGCACGTGGCGAAGCATTCTAATAAAGACTGGAATGCATATTGAGTTTTGAAAGGATGTAGAAAGTCGTTAGGAACCAGAGTAGATAATGAGTTCTGCCTACCATCCATAGATTTGATGGTCCAGGTTGTGAGCTAATTTTCGGACATGGGAAAACTTTGTTAGAGCCTTGTGTGAGAAAATTTGGTGGTAGTTGGGATACTCACTTTCTGTGAGGTGAGTTTCTACAAAGATAGTTATCATTCGAGTATTCGAGGTGTTTTCATTGGAGGTATTGTATGGAAGAAGACGGTAGGTTAAAGGTTGAATTGGAGAAAGTAAAGATGATGGGACTTGAGTTGAGCAAGAGAAGACTAAGGTAGTTGTGTTAAGGAAAGGCCTTAAGAAAGCCAATGTTCATCAAGAGAGTTAAGGTTGGACAGTAAGTAATGAAACTTTTAGGGTTTTAGTGTTGGAGATAATGTTATGATGAAGTCTCACTTGAAAAGGTGTAGACAATTTGATAGAACAGGTGTGTTAGCACCTAGGTTTATAGGACCATTTGAGATTTTGTAAGGATTGGCCTGTAGCTCCTATCAGTTAAGATTGCCCGATGAGCTGAGTATCGGGAGTTATTTGGTGGTGCTAAAAATTATGATGTTTACAGGTAATCGCGATGAATTGTTTTTTAGGACGTTAAGCCCCTTTTGTATCAATCTTATCTTAATTTCGATATAGTTCTTGTTTTGTATGAGTTGTGGATTAGTTATGATCACGTTGTTACACAACTAAGGTTTGGAGGAATTCCTCGAGGAGGGCGAGGGTCATGTTGTTGGATGTTCTCTTCGTTTATAGTTTTTATGTTGCTATTACGTATATTTGTGTGGGTAGCTAGGTTATTAGCAGTAAGAATTCCAATAGTTAAGTTAAATGGAATTCAAAGCGTAACTTTGATGTTAACTTGGGTTTGGGGAGGGACTACTTGAAAGTTAAGTTATCCTCGATTATTTGTTTGTAATGTTAGAGTTGAAACCTTTTGGTTAAATCTGGGAAGAGATTTCATAAAGGGGGGATATGTGACACGGGTTTGAGTCGGTTGGTCTGTTTGTTTAGAATTTATTTGAGCATTATGTGTGTTTTTATGTGTTTAGGCGTTTTGTGTGAGATATGTGTAGGAGATTGAAGTACATGGATTTTACTTGAATCATGGTACTAGTTGATTGAGATTGGGAATGGAATGAGATCATTTGGAAGCTTTGCGTAGTTATCAAATGTTGTGTACGTAATTTTTTGTGTAAGTACTACTATATTCATATATATATATATATATATTATTTTTATGTTAGTTTTTTAGTGATTATTAGAGTACTTTTCAATTTTTAGAAATAATTGGAAGTGAATGCTTATTAAAAAATCTAGTTAGAAAGTTCAAGGTTTAGCGAAATAAGCAAAGGTTTTAACCTAGAATCAAAAAATATGGTAGTAAATGGTAAATAATAATAAATAAATTTTTTTTTTAATAGTAAAAAATCGACGTTTTAGTAAAGACAAAAAAAGAAAGAATCCTAATTAGATTACAACTTGTTTTTGGTAATTATCTTTTAAGGCTATATAAATACAAATTAAACCTAAACCAAATCACTTTGATTTTTTTCCTCTCCTTCCCTTGGCCGGTCGAACAACACAAAACAAGAAAATAAAACCCGAAAAATTTTTAGGTTTTGCTTTTTAAGAAGTTAAGAGTATTGTTTCTAAATTTTCAATACATTTTTGTAATTAACGTAAACAAATCATTAAGGATGGATTAGGTATTGTAAAATTATCTTGTAATTAAGGGGTTTTGATCTATCACCAAAAAAATCATTTTAGGAATAATAATTAGGGTTTTGGGTAAGTTAATTAGGGTTAATTTTGCAAATTCTGAATAGACTAGTCTGGGCAGATTTTTAGGTAATATTGCGAGGAGCCATAATCTCGAGTCTGACGGATAGCTTTTATTGATTTCTTGGCTAAATTTAAATACAAAGAGTCTGTTTCACAACCCATCTAGTGGTTTTCCAGTTGAATTATAAGTGAGTTGAAGTTTGTACAAAGTAATTCAAACATGATTCGTTGTCACATAATATGAGTTTTCAGGGCAGATTCTGAGTTGTGTTTGTGAGGTCAAAAACCATATCAAAACGTCTTTTTAATTGATGGGCTTGCTACTGTAGCAAGTTCATGATGTTTATGATTTTCTAGAATTTTTGTAGAATTTTCTAAGTGTTTAAATGGGTCTGTTCAAGCTAAATCTTTTTGAAGGTCGTATCAGGTCAATTCTTGACAGCTTTGTGTTGTTGTATTTTACGAATTGGTTTATCGACAATTTTTTTTTTTATCTATATCATCTTTAGTAGAGCTATATAGTAATTGGGAGCTATGGAATGTAAGGTTAAGAACTAATTAGGTGTTTTTAGTATTTTATTTGGAGTTCATCTTGTGACTATATTTACGGGATATATGCTGAAAGTTATGATGTTGGTATTATAAGGGTAACTTGAGGTTAAGCAAGTTGTTAAGAGGTATATAGTTGAGTTTAAATCTAAGATAGGGTATCAGATATCCATCGTTGTTGGATTGTTTACATCGAATTGGCGTGTGAGACATAATTGATGGTAACATATGTGTATTGTTTTGTATAGATAATTTGCAAGGTTAATTGAAAAGCTTGGATTTGCTTTGCATTGAGGTAAGTTTTACAGTCCTACTTTTTACTTATCATTTGGGTGAAAACCCCCCCCCCCCGAAATGATTGCAAATCGTTTTTGATTTATGAAACGTGATACTGTGTTTTTAAGTGTCGACATATATGGTTGCTTTGTGCTATTGCTATGTGATATTAATTGTGGTAAGGCATGTGTATGTGAGGTGACATGACTAGTGTGAGACCCGAACGGACCTTAGCTAGTCAAGTGGGTCAGTCTTGCGCGAAGATATTCAGTCTTGCGCGGAGATATTCAGTCTTGCGTGGGAAGTTATTCAGTCTTGGTGAGCAGAGAGTAATTGTATGGACGGAGGGTACGACCACCCCAGATAAAATGTGAATTTATGGTGGTGATAGAATAGCACTGCATATATGTTAGTAATATGTTGTTTTTGTTGATTGTCAGTGTTCATAAGTGAGTCGTAAACCAATAACTCTCACTATAATTTTGTTCGACGTTTTAAGCATTCATTTGCAGGTGATGCAAGAAACGTGTGAAGAGTTAGGAAGAGGAATTAGCTGGACCATAGGCTTGCATTGCGGAATCTATGTTCATTTGTTTTGTCTTGGTTGATTGCACTATATGAATTTGAATGATAAATGTTGTAGGTGTTATCATGACACTTTGTGTCTTTTATCTATTGGATTTTAATTCATTTAGTATTTTTCTATTTTGACGCCTTGTGTTGTGATGATGCCTATTGATCATGCCTTGCGATTCCACCTTGGCGGGGTGTGACATAATACTAAAGCTCATTAAAAATAATTATAAGTTAGCATGAATAAGCCACACAAACAAAGTAAGGCTCACGGACCAAGACACAAGACTTGGTTTGGCTTAGCTTATTGGGGTCCGTAGCCCTTAAGCCAAAAATAAGCTATCTGGAGCTTATTTTGATAGCCGTTAAGCTACGCGAGAAATAAAGCTCTAACCAAAGTCATACACCAAATCAAGCAAGACCTCAATATGGTCCCAATAAAGCGGATTATTGGGCCTGATTGTGGTCGTGAGGACATTCTTAAGCTCAAAACTAGTATGTTTAGCTTTTTAATAAGCTACGTAGTACTTTTAGATATTAAAATAAACTATAGGAATATGGAACAAGAGGTAAATAACCCAAAACACTCTCTTTTTTATTCTTGAGGTTTTCGAACCATATAAGCTCAAAATAAGCTCACCAAAGCTTATTTATAAACCAAATAAGCTCAAATCTATAATAAGCAAATTAAGTCACTTCACCAACGCAACCACTATATTAAAATGACCAACCTTTGTTTCCCTTTTCTTTGTGTTCGAACCCAAACCTCACCCTTTATGGGGTTTCGAACATTTTTCGTGTTTGATTTTTAGAAAACGGAACCGACAACTAAAAATCATGCCATCATTAATACATTTAAAAGTACAAGAATTTTTAAATAAATGACAACTTACAAAGAGAGTTTTGAAGACGATATCGACACAAAACCGACAACCCAAACGTTGTGTTTTATATACCCACGCCTATTGGAATCAACCCGATAATATTTAAGCCTTCATGTTTCTTGGTAAAAAATCAAAATGAAAAAGTGTGTGTGTTGATGATCGGACACAACAAGAGAGAAAGAGGGAAAAGAATTTTGCTGTGTGTGTTTTGAAATAAGGAAATGTGTGAGAAAAATCTAGATATTCATGTACCCTTTAAGATAAAAGCTCTAAAGTTTTGCCTTGTTGTCCCCCTAAGGGGTTCGAAATCCGATTGTCATCCTACGCATATCCAAGGTGCCTTTCATCACTTGTCGGGTTTACTAACGCTCTTAAATCGTGATTTAAAATGTGACTCGAAGTTTTCTAGTATTTTTATTGGATTAAAAAATACATTTACATAAACCTAGAATATTCACACGATATGTTTTATAGTTAGTTTGGTTTAAATTAAGTATTGACATTTACGGACATGCCAAAACGCGTTGTTTGACATTTTAAGCCGTTTGCGGGACAAACCTCCCGAAAAGTGATCAAACGAGATTGTAAACCTCTAAAAAGGAATAATATATGAAATAGAAGATTTATTGACTAAATAAAATATAGATTGACTACCGTCAACACGGTAACTACTAATTAGAAAACAGTAAAAGTTAGGAAGTCAAAGGACTTAAATAGAACATTACATGACTAGAAAATCTGTAAGGGTTACATTTTACTCCCCTTAAAAGAAATTTCTCCCCAAAATTTAACTAGTGCTAGAGCTAAAGAGATTTGAGGGTATTTTGAGTTTCATCTGATCCTTTACGTTTCCAGGATAAATTCTTTTCCTCGTTGTGTTTTCCACGAACCTTGATAATGGAATTTCTACTCCGCTTCAGGTTCTTGAAATCACGCTCTAGATTTTTGGCAGGGATCTTCTACAAAGTTTAACTTCGTATCGGACTTGGATCGTTTCCAAGGCTATCTGTAGTGTTGGGTCAACCAAACACTTCTTGAGGTTCGACACGTGAAACGCGTCATGAACACCATTTAACTATTGAGGTAATCTTAAACGATAGGCTACTGGACCGATCCTCTCAGTGATCTCAAATGGTCTAACAAACCTAGGTGCTAACTTGCCTTTCTTCCCAAAGCGTTACAACACCTTTCCAAGGCGACACTTTGAGCAGGACATGATCACCTACACTGAATTTTAAAGGTTTCCTTCTCTTATCTGCATAGCTTTTCTGACGATCACGTGCAGTCTTATGCTTACCTTGATCTGTAATATTTTCTGGTAGGTTTCTTGCATTGTCTCATGGCACTATCACGGTCCTTCTCCAACTTCTTCCCATAGGATGGGTGAAGGACACTTTCTCCCATAAAGTGCTTCAAACGTGCAACATCTCATATATTGTAAGAGAATTCAACCAATGGAAGATGAACGTCTCAACTTCCTCCGAAGTCCATGACGCATGCTCTGAGCATGTCTTCCAAAGTTTGAATAGTACGCTCGCTTTGACCATCGGTCTGTGGATGGTAAGCCGTACTCATGTCTAACCTAGTTCCTATTGCTTTCTGCATTGACTGCCAGAATCGTGACGTAAAGCGACTATCACAATCGGATATGATCGAAATTGTCACACCATGCCTTTCAACGATTTCATTGAGGTAGAGTCTAGCTAACTTATCCATCTTAAAGTCCTCACGAATTGGTAGGAAATGAGCAGACTTAGTCAACTGTTCACGGATGACCCAGATTGCATTATGCCCATTCCTAGTTCTTGGTAACTTGGTGATAAAGTCCATGTATATTCTCTCCCATTTCCATTATGGGATCTCAGGTTGCTGCAGTAAGCCGGATGGCCTCTGATGTTCAGCTTTAATTTAGAATTTTTTTTATAATTTTATAAATTTTTAATAAATTTATTCTAATATTTTTAAAATATAATATAAAATTAAAACAAGTCAAACACTTGCTAACATACATGGCTATGTCTTTCTTCATTCCTGGCCACCAATACATGTCCCTAAGGTCATAGTACATCTTATTTGCTCCTGGGTGTACTGAGTACTTCGACTTGTGAGCTTCATACATTATCAAGGTTCTTACATCATCGTCAAAGGAACCCATATTCGTCTAGATAATACAATGCTCCATCCCTCATACGTTCCATCTGATCGTCTAGCCCTCACAACATTTTTGCCGGTGCATTGACAGCCTTAGATGCTTCATTCTGAGCCGCTAGTATCTTAATCTTGATACTCGACTGAATGGTCATGTTCAAAGCTTGAACTCTTGAACTCTCCTAGGCTTGAATCTCTCCTTTCTACTTAGTGCGTCGGCTACTACATTCGCCTTACTGGGATGGTAGCTAATTTTACAGTCGTAATCGCTGAAATGCTCTATCCAACGACATTGACGCATATTCAAATCTTTCTGATTGAAGATATGATGGAGACTCTTGTGGTCGGTGTATATGACGCTCTTCGTCCCGTACAAGTAATGTCTCCAGATCTTAAGGGCAAATACTGCTGCATCTAATTCCAAATCATGGGTGGTGTAATTCTTCTCGTGAATCTTCAACTGTCTAGAGGCATATGCTATCACCTTACCTCTTTTCATTAGTACACAACCTAGTCCTAAACCTGACACATTGCAGTATACTACAAAATCTTCTGGTCTATCGGGGAGTGCTAGAACAGGTGCATTACAGAACTTATCCTTCAAGGTCTAAAATGCCCTTTCTTGCTCCCATTACAAAAGCCTCCGACTAGTATTGGTTGCCATTGTTTCCAGACCTTGTCCTCCTTAGTAGCCATACCACTTTGTGGTCTTGGGGCCTCGGTTCAAACCTAGGACATGTTGCCTTGTATAGTCAGTACCACACATTCAAAAAAATGCCCACAAGCAGCAGTCGGGTTTCTCACATTTAGGGGATTCACTACCCTAGGCCCTACCCTACAATCCTTGGCAAAGTGCCTGAATCGGTTGCAGTTTGCACACAAACGACAAGGTACCTCAGGTTGATGGTGATAGTTGCAGTTTGTGCATTTAGGTGCGATACCAGTGTATTCCTTCCTAACAGGGTTTGTGATTGTGGCAAACGCCTTTCAAGTCTTAGGCCTCTTATTATCATCCCTAGTCTTTCCATCTCTACTCGGCTCTCCACTATTCCTTCTCTTCTCAGTAATCTTCTTCAATGCTTCATTCCTAATTGCCTCATCGGTTAGCATTCCCGCTTTTTGTACAACACTATATATCATTGTTGGCTCCGTTGCTGCCACCATCATACGGATCTGTGGAGCAATGCCATAGATGTACCTCTCAATACTTTTGTTCTCAGGGGTAACCAAATGAGGAACTAACCTAGCAAGCTCATGGAACCCATCAGTGTACGCAGCATGGCCAGCTCTGACCATGACGTGACACCAAAACTCAATTTCTAACTTTTACATCTCATTGTTTGGACAAATCTCCTCTCTTGTCAAAGTCTTAAAGTCTTCCCTTGGTTATCGGCCTACTACGGCTTCGCGTACCTTTGTATGGGACTGGGTGTTTCACAGGTTAGTGCCTTACCGATAAAAGAACTTACAGTGTACTTGACCTTCTGGTTCTCTCCACACCCACTCATATCCTGGATTTATTCCATTTTCTCAATCCAGTGAGTGTAGACTATCACACCACCTCCTTCATAGTCCTTTGGGTTACAAGCCATGAACTTCTTGTTTGAACAACTACCTCGACCGTTGTTCAAGTTGACAGTCCTAACATTACCTTGGTTGTTGTCATTGATGACATTGTCGTCTTGATGCCCATTGTTCCCTTGGTTGTTAATGTGGTTTCCTACTTGTGCTACAATAGTTGCGGTGTGTTAAGGGATGGTGGGGGTAGTAGGTTTTTTGGAATGCTGGCAGTTGATAGTAGCAAAGTCAGGGACTTTGTAACACCCCCAAAATTGGACTGCAGCGGAAATGTAACATTGGGGTGCGACGTCATGGCACAAGGTACAAGTCACAGAAAACGACCTCAAAAGAGACGTTTTAAAAATAAAGTTTACACATTCGACACATCAAAATATCAGAGATTACAAATAGGTCCTAGCAGTTTCAAAAAATATCCCAAATGGTTAAACATAACGTCAAGATTAAATAAAGTTTCCAACAGATATAAAATAAGAGAAAACCTTTACAAAATACCATGTTTTCAAAATTTTATTTTTTTATCGAATGTGGTAAGATGTAGAGTATCTAAATACATATCCGTGCAGCTTCCCTCCGAGCAATATACCTGAAAACCTGAGATAAAAGCTGCAAACAAATGTCATCAAATATGGTTGTGTGAATTTCATAGGTTTTAATCGTAAAATAGTGATTAAGCAAATCGAGTAATGTTGTCGAAATCAAGTATAGTGCTCTAACGAGCAGTTTAGTGGAGCGCAAGATTTAAGTAATGTAGACAGGTGAAAAACATTCATCATGTCCAAAAGTAAGTATTATTGCACTAAGATAATGACACAGAACCTTAACATGTGTTGTGAGAGGGAGTTGGTGTTGCCAGACATCCAAGTATTTTTCTTCGAGAGTTGGTGCTGCCAAACACCCAAGTATTTTTCTCTCTTAGAGTTGATGTTGCCAAACACGCAAGTATTTTTCTCTTTCTCAAATGTTAAATGTGTCACACCCCGCCAAGGCGGAAAGGTGAGGCATAGCGAGAGAGGAATCGTCATAACACATTGATATATAACAATAGAGAATCACTATATGCAAAAAAATGTCATGACGACACCCAATACAAGCGGGGACTTGGATCGTGGTTAATCGTAACCACAACAATACATAGTCAAAACAAATGAAATCCCAAAACCGTGAAAATACCAACCAACGAATAAATATCTTAAGTAAAAGTTTCATAGCCACAAATGCAACGTAAAAGTCCAATGCTAAACGCCTAAGGTCTCGCTAAGCCATGCAACATCCTTAAGCATCTTTATAAGCATCACCTGAAAATGGATACTCGAAAATGTCAACATAAAGTTGGTGAGTTTGTAGGTTTAAGACACAAGAGAAATCATAGTTTTGTTGTGCAAGATATACAAGTAGGACAATATTGAGTATCACACATACATGTAAGCATTCAATACAATCATCAAACCAATGCGTCACATTTTTTTTCTCAATAGAACCAGAGGACCTCTACCGAAGACACACTGGGAGCACTACCTTAATGATTGCTGGTAAGCACTACCCAAAGATACGCGGAGAGACACTACCAAAGATTAATGGAAGGACACTACCAAGATACACTGGGAGCCACTAACTAAGATATATTAATAATCTCATCTTACTCTATACACACATAATTGCACACACATTTAGCAATACAATAGGCACTATTTTGTCCAAAATATGAATATCAATTTAAATTACAGAATTAAAATAATCAAAACCGGTTGGTGTAATCATTTTCTTTCAATAAAACATAAGAAAAAAGGGCCATAAAAACCCACCTTGAAAACCAGAAGAGACAAGGTGATATGATCGAGCAATTAATCTACAAATTTAAAGGACAATGCTTATTAAGGGCAATGCGTATTATAACTATATATAATAAATGGCCCATTTATGTTACAATCTTTTAATATATATTTTTGAACATGTTATGCCACTTTGACGTGTCTGGCTTGTGAATCTCACTTATCCTTTTTAATTTATAACCGGATCTATTTATTTAATGTGTTATGCCTCTTACGAAAAAGCTTAAATAATTTATAAATTGATCTATCTATTACCAACATTTCATTCAAATGTTTTAAATTTACTTAGAAAATGACCATGATATATTATTGGGTTGACTAATGTCTTTTTATAAACTAATTTAAATGCCTTTATCTTTGATACAACATTATGATGAGGACTAATTTAGGAATAGAAATTTTTTATGTCATGGGTCCAATTGTAATATATGTTAAAACACAGGGACCGTAATTTTAATAATTGTTAATTATAGTGAATATGCCCATGCGACAATCTGTTTCTTCTTGGTGAGTGTAACAAAATTACTAATTTAAGTGATAAACCTTTATATTACCTTGTATGAAAGGCTTATTACAATGTATTGTCACATAAGGCTTATTATATAAGACTCATTATGTACGGAACCAAACTTTTATATAAGGCTTATAACGTTAAGCGACCAACTATAGTGTCCTTTCATGAAAGGCTCTTTATTTCAAAAAAGCGCTTATATATCCGGAACCGACTTGTCGTTATTTAACATTGATCGTACAATATCAACTTTGAAACCATTTCTTTGTTTTCCACACGTACATCCCAACATAGCTTTATAACAACAGTTTTGAAATAAAATACATTCAAGTTAAGAATAGTACCAACTTATCATGTTATGTGTCCGCGTATATACCGGACGGGCACCATATCCGAACGGGTCGGAAGGGTCCGGACGGGCGCACTACATCAACCCGAAAGAAGACAAAACGTTAGGCTCGATAAAGAGGGACACCTCTTCAAACCGTTGGACAATAACAAACACTTATGCAACATCACTATCCCGGGAATTAAGGAGCGATGTCTCCAAGGAGTACCGACACCCAAGGCAAAGGCTAGGCATAGGTCGTCTCCTTCATTCCCAAGGTGTCAAGAACAGTATTTCTGAACAGTATTTCTGGTAGTATAAATATCCAAGCATTTACTACTTGAAAGGCAGCATTAATTTACTGATAGCCCCTTCGGCTCTTACATACAGCCCCTTCGGCTCTTACCAAAGTACTTACTTTCACGCCCGAGCTTGGTCCTGGGTCAACACCCGGGGCGAGCTAACGGGTTTTCTCTCTTACTTTCAGATACTTAGGTGGATTACTCGACTAGAAGCGTGGGAACTCTCCTATCTCCTCTAGAACGGTAAATTACTTAAACAAATTGGCGCCATCCGTGTAAAGGGTCCATGCCTCTGTGTCATCTATCCCTGGAGAGACCTCCGGACTTCGAAAATATTCCTCTTCCCTTTCTCCGTCTGGGGCATCAGAAAGGAAGTCTGCTAGGACTTGACCCTTTACAGCGTTCCACGGTATGAAGGAGATTTTGTACGTTCCTATCTCCACTGCATATTTGGCTAGCTTCCCTGAAGCTTCTGTCCTGCTGAGTATGTTTTTGATTGGCTGATCCGTGATGACCTGTAGAATACTAGTAATCTAATGAATCAACCAAGAACAAGAAGTGAGATGTGGGTTGGATTGTTAGAGAAACTTGGATGGAATGGATGATTTGTGTATTATGGAATGTATGGAATGAAATAACAAATGAACAACCAACAATGAACAACCAACCCTCTCCAAGACTAGGAGAGGGTGTATAAATACTACCATGGCCGGCCCATGGGCTGGAGTTGGGCCACCCATGGGCCTTGGGCCGGACTAGATTACTAATCTAATCCTTATACTAACCACGAGCTAAGACTTGTTACAACTTTGGAAGTGACCGACACTTTTCGTGTTTCCAACAATCTCCCCCTAAGGGAGGTCACTCCAATTTACAAACTTTAAACCTAGCATACTATGCTTTATCCTTAGTCTTTAGCTCGTATTCTTGTCTTTCTCTTGTGAATATGTTGTAGTGATCATTGACTTCTTGGTTTGAGCTTGTTCCTGAAATAGTATTTTCATAGTGATCTTGAGCATCTTGAGATCATCACCAAGCATAATCTCTACCCATACTTGTAACTTTGCCACCTTGTGGACTTGCGACTTTCTGGACAGACATGCTCATACCTTTTTGAAAAGCTTTAATGTTGAATATTTCTTGGAAATTTCTTTAACTTTAACACTTTGACACTGCTGAAAGATGTGTGGGTATCAAGAGTAGCGGATGTCTTGAAACATGTTACTTGAGCTGTACATGATGACTTTATGTTTGTCGTCGGGCTATGAGCTTGTGTATATGGATCGTGTGAGCCAGCTGGATCAGGTACATCCACCACCATTTTTACATTAGCTGCATAAAACAGTTAGCAATAAAGCAGGGGGACGAATATGGCTTTGTCATTCGCCCAGGTTTGGTTGGAGTAACCTTCGAATCCGTGAGGATTGACCTGTAATCAGATAGATTCAATTTAAGAAGAATCTTCTTGACAGGATTTCCAGCTGAAGTATTGAATCTTTCTAACACATAAGTATTAGATTCTTCGTTCCTCAGCATGTTCTCCATTTCGGATACGTCTCAAAGCAGACATCACGATAAGAGTGAACCAGTGAGTTACTATCTCACCGATTGAAATAAAAAAATTTGATTTGAAAATCAATCGGTTACTTCATTACAAAATTGTTTTTGTGGGACACATCGAGAGTGTTTTCATTCAAAAAATACGTTAACAAAACCGATGATCCATTTCCTGGAAACAAGTTTGAATTCATTATAGGAATCGCACCATCGTTTTCTTTCAGTTGTCACAAGTTTGATTTCGAGTCATAAAGAATCGCACAAGTTACTACCATGAGCCTTGTTTGATATTGTCTCAAGCTGATTTCCATCTCATGTGAATAAATTCATCTGATGTTAATGGCAAAATCACAAGGATAATGCGAAGGACTCTTAAATGTATCTTGTAATTCACATTGTGTGACTTAGCAAGAAGAATTTGGCAAGTGTCCTAATGAGATTTATGGATGATCTCTTTTGGCTCTAGACTCAATAGTGCACTTTTATTTTAGTGATCGGAGGCTGGAGCTGATTGACCTTTTCGAATATCAACAAACTCGGAGTGAGAAAGTCAATAGAAATGAGTGTATCTCCGTGAGTTTTGAAACAAAGTCTTTCTGACTTTGAGTAGCTGGGAGGGGTTGTGCATAGCGTCACTGGGTCCATGACTGTCTTCAATGTCAGACAACACTGAGTGTTTCTAACAGCATATGTATTGACCCGGTTTCTGCCTAAGTGTATGGAGGGCTTCTTTATTTTCACCCTTTATCCTTACTTTTCTTTTTCATTCTTCAACCCCTTCAATGCTTACCGAGACTTCATGACTAACACCTTGTTGGGTTTGTTCCAGTGTTAGCTCCATCTCAGTCAGGCATTATTCCCTTTTCTCACTTTTTCTCCTTTTTATCATACCTAAGGACTTTACCTAAACTAAGTGGATATCCCTGGGTAGATCCCTCCGGTTCTGGCTGGATCATGGGATCTGAAAACCTAAGCCTAACCGCCTTATAACTTCAAGAATTTAAGAACATGGTCAGTCTTTTGGGTATTTCATCACAATCCTTTTCCAAAACATGAAAATTTTCAATCAATAGTGTTTGATATATATATCATAACATTTAACCACTTTGGTGTTTTTCTCATCACTATAAAGCTCCCCCGTAACATGTGCATCGTTATCGTAGTACATGCTAGGTTTGGAGTGCATTGAGGTTATTTTATTTGATCAATTCTGTCAATATTTATGAAGTACGGTAATCACATTTCTAACCGTATCCAAAATGTTAATCCCTTGATATTTTGGATATCAATTGATTAACCGTTCGGGGACAAAATGCGATATGATAGCAGATTGGAACATTTTATTGCTCCCCCTCAATTTTTGAGGGTTTATAAGATGATGCCGAGTACAATTATTTGAAATTTTTGAATTTACTGAGAAATTCTTGAAAAATTTGTACTCGAGCACATCTTATAATTCACCAATAAGTCTACACTAATAATGTACATATTCACAAGATAAGTGTAATTTACGAGGATAGACCTTTTTAAGATGAGAACAACATATGATAAATTCTTATGGTCCTTTGTAGAAGCCGTAGGTCACCCCGTTAAGGTCGTCCACGACATTTTCTCCAAACTCCTCATTATCCTCCTTGTCTTTAGCCTCTTGTCAATCGCCTGGATCATGGCTCTCGCGTTTGCCTTGTCACGTTGGCTCCAAAAGGTCTCTGGCAAGTACTCCATTCTTATTCCCTTGAGGCGATCATTAAGAACAGTCCGAACGTCATCTAGAGTACCATCGCTGAACTTGTGGAGTTCGTCAATGCGCATCAATCGGTTCTTCTTGTCTTTATTCTCGTAAATGAATCCTCTTGGGTCGGAGTATGGAGTGTAAGCGTCTTGTCTTCTCAGATTTGATCTGTACGTGTCGGGCTTGGTGAGATTAAGTTTCTTCTGATAACTTTCAACACCCAGTTGAAGATCTTCCACACGTCGCTGGATGACAACTCTTCGTGTAAAACATTGTAGGAGACATTAAGGCAATACGTTCTTAAGCTTAGATTTGTCCTCTTTTCATATGCACAGATAGAAGCAGATATCTTCAATGTCTTGGATCCTTAGTCTATGTAAGTCGCCTTCTTTGTACTTGTATGAGAGCATCATCATTCCCTTCGTACTGTAATCCAATCAAGATGTTATAATCATGCCCATTCGCAATTTCAACCTTTGTGACAGCTATTATCCGTCTTTTTGAATAGGACGTCCCGAGCTGATTCCCTTGAGTTGCAAAAGCTTTAGAACTGTCGTCGCTTCTTTCCCCAAGCGGAGATTCCCATAGGGCAGATCTGTCGTATTTGGTCGATGTTTGACTCCACATTGAGTTAGGCACTTAAATTTTTATCCATTTGATGTGTCCGTAATCTGCCAGACTTAGTCTTCGTTTATGAAGTAGAGTACTTTCGGCATTGCACAACAACACGTAGATATTCCAGGTCGTTGTTGATGAAGTGATGAAATGGTTACAAACACGACGACCTTGAGAGTTTTGGAAATAGCGGTTGTGGTGTCGCAGATCATGAGAGGAATATTGACGGACCCTAGGGTTGATCAAGTCTAATTTCTCGGTTGTGGCTTTGTAGACCTCCTTAACAAAAATATTACAATTCAGTCAAAACTCTTGCAAGTGCTTTCATTCAACTCAAATGTTGGACAGCTAGCAGTTCAGGCGTGTGAGTTTGAACATTTAGCCGATTATCCACATGCGGAGAAGTCAAATGTAGAGTCAGTTAGTTATCGATCGGACTCTCGTGGGGTCTGTTGTGCCAGGGCTGCTTAGCAAGGTTGGACATTTTCTGAGAGGCAGGAAACAGAAGTATTACATGCATGGTCAGGAGAAGGTAGTCTTGTAGTTTTTGAAACCAGTAAGGAAGATGGTTGGACTTCTTCTTCTGCTTGTTCCACTCTGGAAACCTGTGTCAAATCATGGTCTGTAGGTTCTTTATTGACTTTTGTAGAGTGCATAGCATCCCCTACTGGAGCGGATTGGCTAGCAGATTTCGTGTGAGTCTTAGATCCTGAACTGGTAGTCTTTCCTGCTGTCCTGGTTGTCGTTTCACTTGGAGCACTGGTAGAGGCAGGTTCCTTTCCTGACCTTCTTCTCTTGGACCCCCGGTCTGTTCTAGCGGAGGGTTCTTGATCATCATCATGCACCATCTCTTGTCTTTTGATTGTGACCTTATAGCCATATGTTTATAACAAGATCTTGTCGGCTTCATAAGAATAAACTATTGAACTGGTAGCTGCCTTTGTATCAATATGATCTGTTGATTAGAGTTGTTTAGCTTACATTTTGTCAAATGAGGATCTTTTTAAGCTCCTAGTTCGGTAAGGATTTGCAGTTACAGCATGATATGTGTGGCTTCCTTTGATTGATCGACCTGAAATTCAGACTCAAGTTGATCGATTACTAACTTCTCGACTTTTGGATATCTTGGGAGACTCCTTTTGGACATGGTCTTTGATGATTTTCTTCATTCGTCAACATATTGAAGTCAAGAAATTGTTGATATGCAGAAGTAGACTCTTTCGAAATTGTCATTACTTCAATTGGTCTGCAACGTCCACTTTGCTTCCTGCATCTTATTTGCTAGATATTGATCCAACAGTGCCTGGAATGGAGGAGAGCGCGTCCAGCATATTGATTGGTTTGCATGAATTTCTGGAGAAATTGTCTTCTATCGCTTTCGTCTATAATCAAACCAAACAACGAGGCAAAGTTGGGAAGATTTTGTAGTAAGGAGCTTGTAGTAGTTGCCGGTGTCATAATTGGTAGTTGTTGTGGTTGAATGACGATAGGATGCGGTGTTGGAGGGCGAGTGATGTGCTCCACGATGGCTGTTACATTAGTATCAATGAGAGAAGTGGCTTCAGTATGTTGTCGAAAAATATCATCAACACCAGTATCTTGATTTGGGTTCAGCATGTTGGATACGAATCCAGAGGATACAGACGAACTCTGTTGTTGACCATCAGGATTAACCGGAGTTAGGGTCATATTGGTGTCTTCAACTTTCTGTCATTACTTTATCTCTTCCTCAAGATCGGTATTGGGAATCTTTGACTGCCTCCATTTCCTGATCCTTTGCATCTGTAGATCTTCACCTGATCTTCGCACCTGAACCTTCGCTCCTTTTTCATCGTCATGGTCTTATCATCCTCATTTGATGATGAATTACTTGGAATCATCATCATCAGTATCCTCTTCATGTATTATTTCATCCTCATGGGTCGTGAGCTTAGGATGTACAAAATCATCACCATCATTATCTGATTCAGTCATTTCTTCATCATCATCATCTTCAGCTTTCTTATCATCGTCACGAGCATCATCATCTTCTTGATCATTCTCATCATCGTCATTGTTTCATCATCATCTTCTTCTTCCTGGTAGTCTCATGAAACTTCATGTTTCTCTGCATATCATCATCTTGATCTTGCTAATCATCTTGATCAATCGTCGCTTACTTCCTAGATATTTCATAATCTGAATCAATAATCAGGAGATCGGAACCCCTGGTGTTAAACCTGTCCTTGCATCTGTCTGAACCACTAGCTGTGAGCTATGAGTTCCTTGACGGCTTCTTTTGATGACGATTTTTAAGTTGTTCAGCCTCTGTCAAGTCTGCCTCAGATATATTCTCCAGCTCTGAAGTCTTTTGTTTTCCTGTTCCTGACTTCTGTTTCTTGGGGGCAGTGGAAGGCTTCCGTTTAGGGATTGCATCTGTATTAGCTTTCTTCTTGCTTCCTTTTGTCTTAGGAGGAATTGTTCCTGAAGCCATAGCGTAATACTCTTTGTAGGATTCTGAGTTGATGGATGTCATCGTTGGTTATGCCATGGCAAGATAGCCCCGTATCAACTGAGTGCTTCATTCCTAGATTTAATCATTGATAGTGAAATACTATAATGGTAAAATTGGTCATCTCTGGAGTAGTGCCAATTGTCCTTGTTTCTTCTCGGAATAGAAGGGATCTTCTTTCCATCACATAGTTGGACACAACTTGGTTAAACGAGGTATAGTACATCGCACTGCCCTTCTTCATACTTTTGTTCTCAATCTTGAAAATGAAGTCCTCCCACAGAAGATATGCATAGTCAACGTTCTTCTGGTTGTACATACTCCACAAGATTTGAGCTTGAGAGAGACGAAGACTGTCATATGATGGAGTTCCGCAGAGACATTTGTTGATTTCAGCAGATAATGATTCCATGGTTGGTGCAGTTTATTGATAATCACGTCAGTGAGCTTCCTTATATCTCCGGGAGGGTCCAAGGTAGCTAGAAAGATGATGATTCTCCGTCTCAGAGGTGGGTTACAAACTTATTATTACCGACTTAAGGCAAATTTTGAAGGATGACCCTGAATTGCTCAAGACCAGTGATGTGCTTCTTGTATTTTATCTTGAATCGGACCGATCGATTGTGAACATAAGCAGAAGCCAGGAATTCCTGCATATAGATCTATGAGCTTCAGCATGTGAATTGGAAAGCTTGTAGATCGGTGAGTGAGCTTTAGCACATCATAGACCACTTGAAGGGTTGCTTCCTTGGATGTGATATCCGATCTCAAGCGAAGATTGCATTTTCCAATCTTGAGTCGGTCAGCAGGAGTCACCAATGCATCGTCCAAAGCAATCTGATCTGCTATTGTGAGTGCCATTATTCTGTTAAGAAAGAGTGAGTACTAGTTTTTAAGGACTACAACATTCATTCTTTATGATTTCCTTTTAGTATTTTAGCACTTTTGAAGATCAATCTACTTAGAAAGACACATGGCGTGTAAGACAAAGGCACCTATCCTAACAATTAAGTCGAATATAGTTAACCTTGGTTTTGTCAAACGTATACTGTCTATTTTAAACTAAGAGATTTGTTGAATTTTAATCTTAGTTAGAAAAAAATTTGATCTTAAGTGTGTTATGTCAAAAATTGGTCAAGTGTTGATAACTCTACTCGTTCGGTCCTCAAAGTGTAACACTCGTTCGGTCCTTAGAATATGTGCTTGTTCGATCCTTATTGTTAGACACTCATTCGATCAAGTCAAATGGCTCTCGTTCGATCCTTTCTAAGCAACACTCGTTCGATCCTTGTCAAGCAGCACTCGTTCGATCGCCCCTTTTTTTTAAATCACTCGTTCGATCACCTTTTTAAAAAATCACTCGTTCGATCAACACTTAAATACATTCGTTCGATCAACACATAGGGTCCCTCGTTCGATCAACACGTATAGCCACTCGTTCGATCAACATGTATAGCCACTCGTTCGATCAACACTTATGGTCACTCGTTCGATCAACACATAAACACACTCGTTCGATCAACACATAAAACCACTCGTTCGATCAAGTCTGAGTGACACTCGTTCGATCCTCACATTACTTAGCACTCGTTCGATCAACACTATTCGTCACTCGTTCGATCAATATAAAAACTCTCGTTCGATCAACTCATATGGACACTCGTTCGATCAACACTCGTTCGATCCTCACACTTGTTCGATCATTCGTTCGATTCATATGTTTTATTACTTGATCGATGTCTAACATTTGTGCATTATCGATTTCTTTAACTCTTTAACTAGCATAACACTCTCATACTTAAAACATATCATGTTTTTTCATTATTTCGCATTCTACACAATATTTTCGAACACAAAATTAGCAGACACCATTTTTTTTTTTAAATAAACTCCCCATAATGACTCAAAGCCATGTTAACCTATACATATATTAAGCCTAGAACTACAAAAGCCCTTAATCAATTACACGTTTTCACCACCTTTTGATTTGACGAACCCTAATTTTATAATTAGGGCTGTTATGATCCAAAAATGACGAAAACACACAATCCTTTAAGGGATTCGAGTTGTTTAGGAGATGAATATCGAAATTGATGTTATACCTTAGATTTGAAACGGAGTAGAAACTTGTTGTTAATGATTCGATCAAAAAAGGTCAAGTGTGTGTTTAAGTGTGTGTTTGAGTGTGTGAGTGAGTTAGAGTGAACAGTGAGATGTATGAAATGGGACGGGTTGTGTTTGATAATGTGTAAAAAAATGAATTTCAATTTAGACATATTTGGCCCCCTATGTTTACACAACTTATAAATTTTTCAATTTAGTTTTTAGGATACTCAAGATAAACAGCTAGACTCAATAGTCCTAAATGTTTTATCTCTCATACCTATAGACCTAATTTTTGCAAACTGCACCCTAAAGGCATAAGCAATTAACACATAAGGCACAAACAATCGTTTAAATTCTTTTTCCCTTTTTAGAGCTCATTTGATCATGACAAAGAAATTTGACATTCTCTCCCCCTCAAACAATGTCCCGTTTTCTATTTAAAGAGCTGTAGACATTGTTTGAGAAGTCAAATGTATTTTAAAAAAATATTTTCAGATGATGGAATGATTTTGTGTGTGACAAAACAACAAACACCAAGTTAAATAAGATTTCTCTTATTTAATCACATAGATGCACTGAAACGTACACTTATGGATATAGAAAGCACGGGTTGTGATGCAAAGTAATCACAAGCCTTTGCATGGTCATAAGTAGTCCTGCACGAGAATAAATTCCCGTTGGAGAGGCCAAGTTTTCTTTTTGAATATACTTGCCTTTAGATGTTGTCCGGGTTGCTATCTTGAAATAATAGCAAGTCATATTTGGCATGTTTGAAACATTTGAAAACTTCTGCTCGGAACTTCATTTACAGACTTGTATCATTGTTAAATGGAAATTTCTTAAGACCGTATATGTTATCGATTGCAGATGACATGGCCATTGTAAAACTTCTTTTTTTTTGTTTTTTATTTTTTTCTTTTTGAATGTTTAATAATAGGGTAAAATCTTTTGGCGTTTTTATGAATTTATTAAAACGTATAATAAGGTTTTTGTGTTTTTCTGATTTTAAGTATATAGTATGATACTGGATTTTTTGAATAGGTACCACCACTTTTCTCAACTTACAATCTGCCAATCTGTTTCAGAGTACTCCGGCGTAAAACTCGCATTCCAGCCTTGTTGATAAGAAATTCAATTCTTTCCCGTCCTAGTTCTTTAGTGAAGATGTCCGCCAGGTGGATATTACGTGTTGACAAAGTAATGTTCGATCAACCCCCATTCTCAACATGTTCCTTGATGAAATGAAACCGGATGTCTATATAGCTGTGATTGGAATGTTGAAACATTGTTGAAGCATAAGGCAATAGCGCTTTTTGTTATACAGTAAATTGGAATTTATTGAATCAAAGCCATAGTCGGTAAATGGTGATACTCATCAACAGGACTTGAGCACACAACTAGACAAGGCATGTTATCCACAGTTCATTGAATGTTATCAAATTATATTCAGCTTCCGTATGGATATCGCAGCGCTTTTCTGCCTTTTTGTACGACAGCTGCAAGTCTATCAACCCAAAAGTTGTATATTGCAGAAGTACTACGGCGTGTATCTTGACTAACCAGCATGATCCGCATCTGCAATGCTGTTTAGTGCAAAGGAGGAATCCTTTCGGATACAAAGAACCGATGAAACGGTTCCTTTTAGATACCGAAAGATCCTTTTTATGCATGTAAGTGCTTTTCGGTAGGCACGGCCGGATACCGGGCACACATGCATATAGCAAATTGTAGGTCAGGTCTACTGGCTGTAAGATAAAGGAGGGTGCCAATCATACCACGATAGTGTGATGGATCTACGGCTTTCCCTTCTTTATCTTCATCCAGTTTGGACTTCTCCACCATGGGAGTATCCACTGGGTCACAAGATTCATAGCCATATTTTTTGAGTGATTCAAGAGCATATTTTTGATGTGGTTATGAGAATGCCTCTGGGACTTAGAGAAATTTGTAGTTCTAAGAAAACATTTGAGATTTTTCCCATCATCGAAATCTTGTATTTTAACACATTATTTTAGCAAATAGATCACACTGTTCAGGAGTAGAGGCAGCAAAGATAAGTTCTTCGAATAGATTTTGTACCAGAATTAGGTCAGTTGCATCTCTTAGGTTTATGATCAGAGTAGGTTCCACTGAGCCTTTGGAGAAGTCATTGGATAGCTAGGAACGATGACAACATTCATTACCACGCTCGTGGAGTTGTTTCAACCTGAAGAGATTTCATTAATGAGTGTATACTTGGTTTGGTTTGTCAGGATCCACAAATCCGTCCGGCTGGCTATCTATTAAAGCTTCTTCGCGGAGATTACCCATTCTCGAAAAGCTCGTCTTCACATTCCCATTTGTGTAGTTGACCCATGTTTGTGAGCAGAAAAATGCTAGAAAAATTAGATTAGCCTCTATATCTTGCACAAGGAGGCGATGTCTCTTCAAAAATCATACCCTCTTCTTGACGATATCCACGGGCGACAAAACGTGCCTTATTTTTCAGATACCTCCTAACTCATCATAGTTCTATCCTTATAGATCCACTTTAGAGAGATGAAAAAAATGCTTTGTCAGGAGGTGGAACAAGTTCCAAACCTCCAGACGTTCAAAATTATAGAGTTCCTCTTGCATAGCTTCAATCCCAACATGCTTGGGTTAATGATTCTTTGTAGTTCTGGGGTTTCATGTTGTTAGGAATGCATCATAGTAACAGAATAATTAATGCTTGTTCATGAAGTTGGAGTCGTGTGGAAACTGGTCTGTCAAGAGCACCGATTATGTTCTCAAGTGGGTGATCCTTCGTCCATTTGTTGTTGTGTTCAGAAACATGGTGATCGGGAGGCACAATTGTATGAATAATAGTGCTGATGATGCAGATTGATCAGAAGTCACTTCAGGAATTGGAATTCCGAAGTACGGATCATTACTCATGTGTGCAAAACTTAATTTCATTGATATCTTCTTCCCAAACAATCATGAGAACGAATTGGGAGTTTGAGTTTCTTGTGGTAGTAGGAGAGTGTACTTGGTGTGGTGCATCTTGAGCAATGTAGTTGAGGAGGTGAACAGTTGTTACTGCATGTTCCGGTGCAACTGCTTCTGGAATAGGAGCAATGACTTCTGGTGCATGTACATCAACATTAGGCGACTCATCAAACATTGGTTGAAACAGCAATCCTAGTCAGGATCTCGTTGGTGGTACAAATGGTGTTGAAGGAGAAGGGTTTGGCACGAAGGTTTCCCTTGAACTGAGTGATAAAGGAGTCATTTCATGGAAGAGCGGTCCGGAACTGCTGTGTTTCAGAAGACAGCGCGGTCAGACTCATCAAAATCAACGTGAATGGTTTCAATTATTCGTCTGGTGTCTGTTGTAAATCCGGAAAGCTTTCTTTGTGGGTGCAATATCCAATGACAAAATACCATATATCAGCCTTGGCTTGTAACTTACCCAAAATTATCACTATCATTCGTTGGATAAACAAAGTGACAACCAAACACATGTTAAGATAAGATAGATCGGGGGGTTTATTGTGCAAATAGCTCATATGGGGTTTTGCCGTGCGATGACGTTTACGGAACGATTTGGGGTATAACAGGCAGGGGGGGGGGGATTGGGCACGCTTCGGACCATAGAATATAGGAGCTTTTGCATAAATTAAACATCGTGCGTGCTGCTTCTATTAGCGTACGATTTCGTCTTTAACAAACGAAGTTTTGCTGTGGAGGGAGCGTGCAACTGATGTTTACATGAGAGATGACAACCTTCTCATAATATTCGCAATGTCTGATTAAACAAACTCAGTTCCATTATCTGTTTGATGAGTCGGACGGTTTCTTAAGTCGTACCTGGAAGCATCTTCAAAAGTTTATTAATAAAAAATGGAGCTCTCTCTTTGATCGCAGGCATTATACCCAAGTAAAGCGAGTAGTAGTCATCACAATAACGAGATGTACTTCTTTCGCTAACACTCGCCTACCACGCATTGGCCCACATAGATCCATATGATATAAGGTAGAGTTTTTCCTGTTTGGTATCTTCAGATTTGGGTTTGTGGGTTTTTTAGAACTTTTGCATAATGCTCTGCGGAAAACATAAGTGTGATCTTTTCAAACTTGAGCTTTGGGAGACCTCGTTACAAGTCAATGTATTGCTCCAGTGATTGATAGAACCCAAAGTTCAAATGAGAATGACGACGAGGCATAACCAAGACTTGGTTTTAGACGCCTTTGGCAATAGCAAATAGGAGGAAGATGCCATCATATTCCCAAGGAGAGAGAGTATTAATGGTTATCCCCACGGAATCCGTCAATAAGTCAACACCCTTCTAAAATTGCGGAATGAGCACGTGGTTGACGATAAAGCCACTTCAATTGGAATCAACAGGAATTGTCCCACAGAAAATTGATTAATCACAAGTCCTTTCACGTAATAAACCTTGAGATAGTAACAATTCCCAATTGATTTCGTCAGTAAATTTTTGGGCTACATGTAAATCGCAACGACCAATTGCAAAGATAATGGGTTTTGGAGACTATCCAGATTTGGGTATGTTATATCTCAAGGGTTTATTACAGTGTTGAAGGGACTTGGGGCAATATCTATTTTCTGTGGGACAAATTCTGTAGATTCCCAATTCTGAAGTGGCTTTTCGTCAACACCACGTGCTTCATTCGCAATTTAGAAGGTGTTGACTTATTGACGGGATTCGCGTTGTGCATAACCTTTTATACTCTCTCTCTGGGAAATTGATGGATCTATCTCCTATTGGTCTATTGTCAAAGGCAGTCTTTTAAAACAAGTCTTGGTTATGGGCATCGTCGTCTTTCTCATTTGAACTTTGGTCTATCAATCAATCGCTAGACTGGACTTGTACGAGGTCTCCCAAAGCTAAGTTGAAAGAATCATTATGTTCCGCATGGTGCATTAGGCCCAAAAGTTCTAAAAAAAAAACCCGCACAAAACCCAAATCTGAAGATAACCATCAGAAAAAACTCTACCTTTTGCATATGGATCTATGTGGGCCAATGCGTGTATGCGTAAGTGTTCTAGCGGAAGAAGTGAACATCTACGTTATTAGAGTTGATGACTACTCTCGCAGTTGAAAGGGTCAGAGTGAGGTTATTATAATACTTTTTGAAGAGATCCAGGTAGATTAAGGGAAACCGTCCGGAACGCATCAGAACAAGATAATGGATACCATGGAGTATCTTTGTTTGTTAATCATGACATGGCTGTGATTAAATTATGAGAAGGTTGGCATCTCTCTGAAACATCTGTTGCACGCTCTTCACACAGCAAAACGGCGTTGTTTGAAAGGGACGAAATCGTTAGCTAATTGAAGCAGCCACGCACGATGTTAATTTATGCAAAAAAAGCTCCTTTATTTCTATGGCCGAAGCGGTTGTGCCACAGACTTTGTTATACCCAATTTAGTTTCCGTGATACGTCATCGTCACGGGCAAAAAACCATTATGAGCTTTTGCACAATTAAACCCCCCGAATCTAATCTTATATACATGTGTTTGGTGCACTTTGTTAACCAATCGAATGATTGTTGAGGAAATTTGGGTAAGTTACAACAAAGGATGATATTGGTATGTTTCATTGGATATCACCCACAAAGAAAGCTTTCCGAGATTTTCAACAGACGTACAAGACGAATAATTGAACCATTTCAACGTTGATTTTGATGAGCTGACCGCGATGGCTTATGATCACGCAGTTCAGGACCGCGCTTTCAATGACAATGACTCCTGTACTCATCAGTTCATGGGACTCGTGCCAAACCCTTCTCCTTCAACTCCATTTGATACACAACGAGATCGACTAGGGATTTGCTGTTTAACACTGTTTGATGAGTCGCCTTAATGTTGATGTACATGCACCAGGAATCATTGCTCCTATTCCAGAAGCTGTTGCACCGGAACTTTGCTGTATCAACTGGTTCACTTCCTCAACTTATCAGTTGATCAAGATGCCAGCAACACCAATGTAATCTCCTACACAAAAGAAAACTCCATCTCCCTCTTTCTCCATGATGTAGAAAGATGAAGATATTCATGATATGATAGTTGCACAACATGTAGTAATGATCGTTACTTCGGAATTCCAATGCCTGAAGTGACTTTCTGATCAATCTGCATCATAGTATTATTCATACAATTGTGCCTCCCGATCACATGTTTATGAACACAACAACAACTGGGTTACGAAGGATCACCCACTTGAGAACATTAATCGGTTGCTCTTGAAGAACAGTTTCCAACACGACTCACTTCTTATGAACAAGCATTATTCTGTTCTATGATGCCTTCCTAACAACAGTTGAAAACCCAAAGGAACTACAAAGAAGCATTAACCCATAGCATGTTGGATTGAAGATATGCAAGAGGAAACTCTTGTTTTGAACGTCTGGAGGTTTGGGAACGTGTTTCCTCCCTCCTGACAAAGCATTTTTTAATCTCTCTAAGTGGATCTGTAGGTTAACTTGATGAGTTAGGACAGGTATTCTGAAAATTAAGGCTCGGTTGGTCGCCCGCTGGTTATCCGTCAAGAGAGGGTTATGATTTTGAAGAGTCATTTCGATCGGTTGCTAGATTTAGAGGTATTCGAATTTCTTCTTGCATTTGCTGCTCACATGAACTGGTCATCTACAAAATGGATGTGAAGGACCTGAGTTTCTGAATGGTAATATGCTGAGAAGATGTTTATGTTAGCCAGCACGGAGGATTTGTGGATCCTGACAAACCAAACCACGTATAAAAGCTTAAGAAAGCATCTTTATGGTTGAAACAAAGCTCACGTGCGTGGTAGATATGTTGTCTTCGTTCCTGCCTATCCAATGAATTCATCAATAGGCTCAGCTGGTCCTACTCTGTTCATCGTAGAGAGAAGGGCAAAGACTCAATGTCTTGGTACAAATCTATGTCGATGATATTTCTTTGCTGCCTTAATCCTGATCTGTGCTGAGCTATTTTGCTAAAATTATGTTGTTCAAAATTCAAGATGTCGGGGGGGATGAGGGAAAAATCATCATTTTTCTTAGGACTACTAAATTTATCAAAGTCCCAGAGGCATCTTCATTAACACAATCATAATATGCTCTTGATCACTCATATAAATATGGCTATGAATCTTGTGACCCAGTGGGATATCCATGGTGAGAAGTCCTAACTGGATGAAGATAAAGAAGGAAGCCGTGATCTCACAATATCGTGTAGATTGGCACCCTCCTTATCTTACAGCCAGTAGACCCATGACCTACAATTTGCTATTTGATGTTGTGCCCTGGTATCAGGCTCGGCCCTAAGAAAAGCAACTAAATGCACAGTAAAAAGGTCTTTCGGTATCTAAAAGGAACGTTTCATCGGGGTCTTTGGTATACGAAGGATTCTCCTTTACACTAACGCATTTGCAGAATGGGATCTTGCTGGTTGTCAAGGATACACGCAGTTAAGTACTTCTGGCAGTATACAATTTTGGGTGATAGACTTGAAGTGGTCGTCTAAAGCAGGAGAAAAGCGCTTGCGATATCCTGTACGGAAGCTGAATTTAAATTGTGATAACTTCCTATGTACTGTGAAACATGCTTTGTCTTGTTGTTGTGCTCAAGTCCTTTGGATGAGATCACCATTTATCCGACTTTGGCTTTGGTTTCAATAAAATTCCAATGTACTGCTGATAACTAATAGCGACTATTGCCTTATGATATGCAACAATGCTTAACATTCCAGATCAAAGCATATGACATCGGTTTCTTTTCATCATGGAACGATGTTGAGATTGGGAGTGATCGAACATTTAATTTGTCAACACGGAATATCAACTGGCGGACATCTTCACTAAAGCACTTAGGACGGGAAAGGTATTGAATTTCTTATCAACAAGATGGAATGCGGAGTTTTACGCGGGGATTATCTTCTGAAAACAATTGGCAGATGAAGTTGATGAATAGTGGTGGTACCTATTCAAAATATCCTGTATCATACGTATATACTTAAAATCAGAAAAACACAAAAACATTTTTATTTTTTATAAATTCAGAAAAACCAAAAAGATTTTCTTTTATATAAACATTTCAAAAAGAAAAATTAAAAAAAAAAAAAAAAGAAGTTTTACAATGGCATGTCTTCTGCAATCGATAACATTTACGGTCTTAGAAATGTCATTTAACAATGATACAAGTCTGTAAATGAAGTTCGAGCAGAAGTTTAAATGTTTCAAACATGCCAAATGACTTGCTATTATTTCAGATAGAACGATTGGTCATCTTCTTAAAGGCAAGTATTTCAAAAGGAAATACTTGGCCTCTCAACGGGCGAATTTTTCTCGGGCCATGTCTTAACTTTAAGGGACCATGCAAAGGCTTGTGATTACTTTGCATCACAACCCGTGCTTTCTATATCCATAAGTGTACGTTTCAGTGCATCTATGTGATTAAATAAGAGAAATCTTATTTAACTTGGTGTTTGTTGTTTTGTCACACACAAAATCATTCCATCATCTGAAAATATTTTTTTAAAATACATTTGACTTCTCAAACTTGGTCTTCACTTCTATAAATAGAAAAGGTGACATTGTTGCAGGGGGAAGAATGTTCAAATTTCTTTGTCATGGATCATAATGAGCTCTAAATAGGGCTAATAGATTTTTATTGATTGTTTGTGCCTTATGTGTTAATTGCTTATGCCTTTAGGGTGCAGTTTGCAAAAATTAGGTCTATAGGTATGAGAGATAAAACATTTAGGACTATGTGTGCTAGCTGTTTATCTTGAGTATTCCTTATAAAACTTAATGTGCAAAATTTATAAGTTGTGTAAACATAGGGGGCCAAATATGTCTAAATTGAAATTCATTTTTTTACACATTATCAAACACAACCCGTCCCATTTCATACATCTCACTGTTCACTCTAACTCACCTCAACTCAAAACTCAACAACTTAAACACACACTTGACCTTTTTTGATCGAATCATTAACAACAAGTTTCTACTCCGTTTCAAATCTCGAAGGTTTATATACATCAATTTTGATATTAATCTTCCTAAACAACTCGAATCCTTAAGGATAGTGTGTTTTCGTATCGTCATTTTTGGATCATAAACTTAAATAGCCCTAATTATTAAAATTATGGGTTCGTCAAATCAAAAGGTGGTGAAAACGTGTATTTGATTAAGGGGCTTTTGTAGTCTAGGACTTAATATATGTATTAGGTTACATGCTTGAATCATTTGGTTATTTGTCGGTGGTTTTAAATGTGTTCTTGCTTATTTTGTGTTCGAAAATATTGTGTAGAATGCGAAATAATGAAAACACATGATATGTTTTAAGTATGAGAGTGTTATGCTAGTTAAAGAGTTAAAGAAATCGATAAATACACAAATGTTAGACATCGATCAAGTAATAAAACATATGAATCGAACGAATGATCGAACAAGTGTGAGGATCGAACGAGTATTGATCGAACGAGTGACCATATGTGTTGATCGAACGAGAGTTTTTATATTGATTATTCGAGACGATTAGTGTATATGTGTTACCATATGTTGTTGACTTCGATACGAGAGTGTTTATGTGTTGATCGACGTTTGTACGATAGTGTTGATCGTACGAGTGCTAAGTAATGTGAGGGATCGAAACGAGTGTTCACACAGACTTGATCGAGACGAATGGTTTTTATGTGTTGTCGAACGAGTGTGTTTATGTGTGATCGGAACGGTACGTGGCCATTAGCGTTGATCGAACGATTGTGGACTATACTGTTGAATCGAACGGTGGTTCATATGAGTTGATAGAACGAGGGTCCCTATGTGTTGATCGAACGAATGTATTTAAGTGTTGATCGAACGAGTGATTTTTAAAAGGAATCGAACGAGTGATTTTTTTTAAAAAAGGGATCGAACGAGTGCTGCTTAACGAGGATACGAACGATGTGTTGATTGAATGAATTCGAACTGAGAGCCTATTGACTTGTTTCGAATGAGTGTCTAACAATTAAGGAGTCGAACTAGGCCACTATTCTAAGGATCGATTCGACGTGTTACACTTTAGGGATTCCGACGTGTAGAGTTATCAACTCTTGGACCAATTTTTGTCTAACCACACTTAAGATCAAATTTTTTTCTAACTAAGATTAAAATTCAACAAATCTCTTAGTTTAAAATAGACAGTATACGTTTGACAAAACCAAGGTTAACTATATTCGACTTAATTGTTAGGATAGGTGCCTTTGTCTTACACGCCATGTGTCTTTCTAAGTAGATTGATCTTCAAAAGTGCTAAAAGTCTTAAAGGTTATCATGAATGAATGATTGTTATTTGTGTCATTAAAATGTACTCACTCTTTCTTAAACAGAATTAGGGCACTCTCGATAGCCAGATCAGATTGCTTTGGATGACGAATTTGGTGGTCCTGCTGAACGACTCAAGATTGGAAAATGCATCGCGCTTGAGTTCGGATATCACATCCAAGGAAGCAACCCTTCAAGTGGTCTATGATGTGCTAAAGCTCACTCCGTTCTACAAAGCTTTCCAAGTCACTGCTGATGCTCCAGAGATCTATATGCAGGAATTCTGGGCTTCTGCTTATGTTCACAATCGATCGGTCCGATTCAAGATGAATAACAAGAAGCACATCATCGGTCTTGAGCAATTCAGGGACATCCTTCAAATTTGCCCTAAAGTCGGTAATAAGAAGTTTGTAGACCCACCTCTTGAGACGGAAATCATCATCTTTCTAGCTAGCCTTGGACACTCCGGAGATATAAGGAAGCTCTCTGACGTGAATGTCATTTAAACTGCATCATCCATGGAGATTCATTTGTGCTGTTAATCAACAAAATGTCTCTGCCGGAACACCATCATATGACAGTCTTCGGTCTCTCTTCATGCTCAAATCTTGTGGAGTATTGTTTACAACCAGAAGAACGTTTTGACTATGCATATCTTCTGTGGGAGGACTTCATTTCAAGTTTGAGAACAAAAGTTGAAGAAGGCAGTGCGATGTACTTCCTCGTTTACCAAGTTATCGTAAAACTATGTGATGGAAAAAGGATCCTTCGATTCCGAGAAGAAACAAGGTCAATTGGCACTACGCCAGAGATGATCCAATGTTTTTCCTACTATCAATGGTTATATTTGTTTGGGAATGAGCCATCAGTTGTACGGGGCTATCCTTGCAGAGTGGCATTAACCAACGAGGACATCCGCAACTCAGAATCCTACAAAGAGTATTACGCTATGGCTTCAGGAACAATTCCTCCTAAGACAAAAGGAAGCAAGAAGAAAGCTAATACAGATGCAATCCCTAAACTGAAGCTTTCCACTGCCCCCAAGAAACAGAAGTCAGGAACAGGAAAACAAAAGACTTCAGAGCTGGAGAATATATCTGAGGCAGACTTGACAGAGGCTGAACAACTTAAAATAGTCATCAAAAGAAGCCGTCAAGAAACTCATAGCTCTCATTGTAGTGGTTCTGGAGCAGAGGAAGGAACTGGTGTTAGCCAGGGGTTCCCGATGCTCCTGATTATGATTCAGATGATGATATATCTTGGAAGTCAAGCGACGATGATCAAGATGATGAGCAAGATCAAGATGATGATGATGCAGAGAAACATGAAGTTCATGAGACTACCCAGGAAGAAGAAGATGATGATGAACATGACGATGATGAGAATGATCAAGAAGATGATGATGCTCGTGACGATGATAAGAAAGCTGAAGATGATGATGATGAAGAAATGACTGAATCAGATAATGATGGTGATGATTTTGTACATCCTAAGCTCACGACTCATGAGGATGAAATAATACATGAAAAGGATACTGATGAAGATGATTCTAGTATTTCATCATCAGTATGGAGGTGTTAGAAAAAAAAACCCCCCCCCCCCCCCCCCCCCCCCCCCCCCCCCCCCCCCCCCCCCCCCCCCCCCCATCCAAAACAAAAAAAAATAACAAAAAACTGACAATGAGTGAAGGATGCGAAGGTTTGCAGGTGCGGAAGTCAGGTGAAGATGCTAAAGTTGCAAAGGATCAAGAAATGAGGCAGTCAAAGATTCCAATACCGAACTTGATGGAAGAGATTAAAGTAATGACTGATGTTTGAAGGGACACTATTATGACCCTAAACTCAGGTTAATCCTCGATGGTCATCTACAGAGTTAGTCTTGTATCCTCTGGATTGTATCAAACATGATGAACCAAAATCACGATACTGGTGGTTGATGTATTTTTCGACAACATACTGAAGCACTTCTCTCATTGATACTAATGAAACAGCATCGTGGAGCCATCCTTCAATCGCCCTCCAACCCGATCTATCGTCATTACAACCTCAACAACTACCAATTATGGACACCGGAACTAATACAAGCATCCTTGCTAGAAAATCTTCCAATCTTTGCATCGTTGTTTGGCTTTGTGTTAGGACTGAAGCGTTAGAAGACAATTTCTCTGATTCAGGCAAACCAATCAATATGCTTGACGCGCTCTCCTCCCATTCCTGGCTCTGTTGATCAAGATCTAGCAATAAGATGCAGGAAGCAGTGGAAGTTTTGCAGTCAATTGAGTTATGAAAGATTTCGAGAGGAGTCCCTTCTGCAACCATTCAACAAATTCATTGACTCAATTGATAAGGATATGAAGAAAATCATCATGACCAAGTCAAAAAGGAAAGTCTACAAAGTTATTTCCAAAAGTCGAGAAAGTTAGTAATTCGATCAACTTGAGTCTGTGAAGTTCTGGTGCGATAATCAAAAGGAAGCCAACCACATATCATGATGTAGCTGCCAAATCTGTTTCCGAATAGAGCTGAAAAAGATCCTCATTGACCAAAATGGAAGCTAACAACTCTATCAACAGATCTGATATACAAAGGCAAGCTTTACCAGTCATTAGTTGTTCTTATGAAGCTCGACAAGATCTTGTTTGTTAATATGGCGATAAGGTCACAATCAAAAGAACATGAGATGGTGCAGATGTATGATCAAGAACCTCGCGTTAGAACAGACC
Source organism: Tanacetum coccineum (assembly GCA_026074375.1). Lineage (NCBI taxonomy): Eukaryota > Viridiplantae > Streptophyta > Magnoliopsida > Asterales > Asteraceae > Tanacetum > Tanacetum coccineum. Next base: position 39,993 of record BQNB010008219.1, read on the forward strand.
GGGGGTCCAAGAGAAGAAGGTCAGGAAAGGAACCTGCCTCTACCAGTGCTCCAAGTGAAACGACAACCAGGACAGCAGGAAAGACTACCAGTTCAGGATCTAAGACTCACACGAAATCTGCTAGCCAATCCGCTCCAGTAGGGGATGCTAGCACTCTACAGATGTCTTTAAAGAACCCTACTGACCAGGAATTTGTCACAGGTGTCCAGGAGGAACAAGCAGAAGAAGATAGTCCAACTTCTTCTGACTGGTTTAAAAAAAACCTACAAGACTACTTCTCCTGACCATGCATGGAATACGTTGTTCCTTGCGCTATGAAAATGTCAACTTGGGCTTAGCAGCCTGGCACAACAAGACCCTCGAGAGATCGTTCGATAAACTAACTGACTCCCCGGGGGGGGGGGGACCCTACATTTGACTTCTCCGCATTTGTGATGAATCGGCTAAACGTTCAAACTCTAACGCCTGAACTGCTAGCTGGTCCAACATTTGAGTTGATGAAAGGCACTTGCAAGAGTTTGACTGAATTGGAATATTTTTGTGAGGAGGTCTACAAAGCCACAACCGAGAAATTAGACTGGGATAAACCTGTGAGGGTCGTCAATATCGCATTGATCTGCGAAAGGCCACTACCGCTTAGTTCCAAAACTCTCGAGGTCGTCGTGTTATACCATTTCATCACTTCATCAACATCGACCTGTCAATATCTACGTGGTGGATGTGTCAAGCCGGAAAAGTACTCTTCTTCAGTAACGAAGTCTAATGCTGAGATTTCGGACACTTCAAATGGATAAATGATTTAGTCCCCTAACTCAATGTGGGAGTCAAGCTCGGATCGTTCAAATCGGACAGATCTGCCCTATGGGGAATCTAGAAGTGGGAAAGAAGCGACGAAAGTTCTTTGCATTTACACCTCAAGGGATCAGCTCGGGCGTCTTTCAAAATGACGGATAATTGCTGTCACAAGGTTTGAAATTGTCGAATGGCATGATTATAAGCATCTTGATGGATTCAGTACGAAGGGTTGATGATGCTCTCACAAGTTCAAAGAAGGCGACTTACACAGAATAAGGATCCAAGACATTTTGACGTATGCTGCTTCTTCTTGTGCAAGGGAAATGTGACAAACTATGCGATTTAAGAACGTATTGCATTTAATGTCTCCTTACGTATGTTTACTACGCAGAATGTTGTCATCCAGCGAAGTGTGGAAGATTCTTCAACTGGGTGTTAAAGTTATCAGAAGAAAACTTATCTCACCAAGCCGACACGATACAGATCAAATCTGAGAAGACAAAGACGCTTACACACTAATACTCCCGGCCCTAAGAGGTATTCAGTTACGAGAATAAAGACTAGGAGATCCTGATTGAATCGCAATTGACGAACTCACAAGTTCAGCGATGGTACTCTAGAGGACGTTCGGATGGTCTTAATGATCGCCTCCAAGGGATAAGAATGGAGTTAGAGGTACTTGCCAGGAGTCCGTTTGGAGCCAACGTGACAAGGCAAAAGCGAGATGCCATGATCCAGTGCGATTGACAAGAGGGCTAAAGTCAAGGAGGGATATGAGGAGTTTGGAGAAATTCTGTGGTGGACGACCTTACGGGGGTGACCTTCGGGCTTCTACAAAGGACCATATGATTTATCATATGTTGTTTTCTAATCTTAAAAAAGGTTCTATCCTCGTAAAATTTACACTTATTACTTGTGAATATGTACATTTTTGTGTAGATTATTGGTGAATTATTAAAGATGTGCTTCGAGTAAAATTTTTCATGAATTTCTCAGTAAATTCAAAAATTTCAAATAATTGTAATCGGCCATCATCTTTAAAACCTCAAAAAATTGAGGAGGGAAGCAATAAATGTTCCAATCTATTTCTGCCTATTCTATATCGCATTTTGTCCACGAACGGTTAATCATTGATATCATATATCAAGGATTAACATTTTGGATAAGGGGAATGAAAATAGTCGATTAACCCGGACTTAATAAATATGAAGAAGTGATCATTTACAAATAGATACAATGCAATCCATATCTTGATGTATAGATAACGATGCCAACATGTTAAGGGGGAGCTTTTAAGTGATGATGAAAAACTCTCAAAGTGTAAATGTTTTGATATATATATCAACACTTTGATTGAAATTTTGCAATGTTTTTGGATAGGATTGTGATGAAATACCCATAAGATGACCATGTCTTAAATTCTTGAGTTATAAGGCGGTTTAGGCTTCAGGTTTTCAGGAGCCCATGATCTAGCCAGAACCGGTAGGGAATCTACCCAGGGATATCCAATAGTTATGTGTAGAAGTCCTTAGGTATGATTAAAAAGGAGGAAAAGTGGAAAAGGGAATAATGCCGATGAGATGGAGCTAACACTGGAAACTAACCCAACAAGGTGTTAGTCATGAAGTCTCGGATAAGATTGAAGGGGTGAAGAATGAAAAAGAAAATAGTAAGGCTAAAGGGTTGAAAATAAGAAGCCTCCATAATTAGGCAGAAAACGGGTCATTACAATATGCTGTTGAAAAACTCAGTGTTTCTGACATTGGAGACAAGGTCATGGACCACAGTGACGACTATGCACAACCCCTCCCAGGCATATCAATGTCAGAAAGGTCTTTGTTTCATAATCTCTCGGAGTTACATCATTTCTATTGAATTTCTCACTCAGAGTTAGTTGATATTGAAAGGTGGCACTCAGCTCAGGCTCGGATCACTAAATAAAATGTGCACTATTCGAGTTAGAGCCAAAAGAGATCATCCATTAATCTCTTAGGGGACACTTGCCAAATTCTTCCCTTGCTTAAGTACACATCGTGAATTAAAGATACATTAAGAGTCCTTCGCATTATCCTTGTGATTTTGTCAGAACAATCAGAGTGAATTTATTCACAATGAAGATGGAAATATGCTGTGAGTCAATATCAAACAAGTCATGGTAGGTAAAATCTTGTGCGATTCTTTCTGAATCTAAACTTTGTGACACTGGAAAGAAACGATGGTGCGATTCTATAAGAATCAAACTTGTTCCAGGAAATGGATCAACGGTTGTTAATGAATTTTTGAAATGATAAACACTCTCGGTGTGTCACAAAAACAATTTTGTAAGTGATACACCGATTGATTTTCAAATCAATTTTCTATATCAATCGGTGAGATAGTAACTCACTGGTTCACTCTTATCGTGCTGTCTGCTTTGAGACGTTCCGATAATGAGAACATGCTGAGTACGATGAATATAATACTTATGTGTTAGAAAGATTCAATACTTCAGCTGGAAATCCTGTCAAGAAGATTCTTCTCAAATTGAATCTATCTGATCACAGGTCAATCCTCACGGATTCGAAGGTTACTCCAACCAAACCTGGACGAATGACAAAGCCATATTCGTCCCCCTGCTTTATTGCTAACTGTTTTATGCAGGCTATGTAAAATGGTGGTGGAGGTTCCTGATTCCAGCTGGCTCACAAGATCCATAATTCCACCATGCTAATACACGACCAGACAACTAAAGTCATCATGGTAAGCTCAAAGTACATTGTTTCAAGACTTACGGATACTCTGGATACAACACATCTTTTATGATGTGTCTAAGTGTTTTAATGTAAAGAAATTTCATAGAAAGATGAAACATTAAAGATTTTCAAGAAATGTTACGCTCTCTTTATGAGCATGTCGGTCCAGAAGTCGCAAGTCCACAAGGTGGCAAAGTTACAAGTTGGCGTAGAGATTATGCTTGGTTGATGATCTCAAGATGCTCAAGATCACTATGTTAAATACAAGTTCAAGGAACAAGCTCAACTAGGAAGGCAATGATCACTACACTTATTCACATGAGAAAGAATTGAATACGAGCTAAAGACTAAGGTATAAGGCTTAGATTATGCTAGGTTTTAAAGTTTGTAAATTGGATGTGAACCTCCCTTAGGGGGAGATTGTTGGGGAAACACGGAAAAAAGTGAGTCATCGGTCATTACCAAAGTTGTATACAAGTCTTAGCTCGTGGTTAGTATAGGATTAGAGTTGTAAATCTAGTCCGGCCTAAGGCCCATGAGTGGCCCAACTCCAGCCCATGGGCCGGCCATGGTAGTATTTATACACCCTCTCCTAGTCTTGGAGAGGGTTGGTTGTTCATTGTTGGTTGTTTATTTGTTATTTCATTCCATACATTCCATAATACACAAATCATCCGTTTCATCCAAGTTTTCTCTAACATCCAACCCTAATTCACTTCTTGTTCTTGGTTGTTTTCATTAGAGTATAGTTTTACAGGTCATCACGATGCAGCAATTCAAAAACATACTCAGCTGGGGACAGAAGCTTCAGGGAAGCTAGCCAAATATGCAGTGGAGATAGGAACGTACAAAATCTCCTTCATTTACCGTGGGAAAGCTTCGTTGTAAAGGGGTCAGTCCTAAGCAGACCTTCCTTTATGATGCTTTCCCCAAGAAGGAGAAAGTGAAAGAGGAATATTTTCGAAGGTTGTCCGGAGGTCTCTCCAGGGAGAGATGGGAAACTGTGGGGGGGGGGGGGGAGGTGCATGGCCCTTTACACGGATGGCGCCAATTGTTTAAGTTATTTACCGTTTAGGAGGGGATAGGAGAGTTTCCACGTTTAGTCGAGTAATCACCTAAGTATCTGAAAGTAAATGAGGAGAAAACCAGTAGATCGCCCAAGAGTGGTGTTGATCCCATGGTCCATAGTCGGGCGTGAAAGTAAGTACTTTGGTAGAGTACGAAGGGGCTGTATGTAAGAGCCGAAGGGCTATCAGTAAATAATGCTGCTTTCAAGTAGTAAATGCTTGGATATTTATACTACCAGAAATACTGTTCAGAAATACTGTTCTTGACTACCTGGGAATGAAGGAGACGACCTATGCCTAGCCTTTGCCTTGGGTGTCGGTACTCCTTGGAGACAACGTCTTTAATTCCGGGATAGTGATGTTGCATAAGTGTTTGTTATTGTCCAACGGTTTGAAGAGGTGTCCCTCTTTATCGAGCCTAACGTTTTGTCTTCTTTCGGGTTGATGTAGTGCGCCCGTCCGGACCCGTCCGACCCGTTCGGATATGGTGCCCGTCCGGTATATACGCGGACACATAACATGATAAGTTGGTACTATTCTTAACTTGAATGTATTTATTTCAAAAACTGTTGTTTATAATGCTATGTTGGGAAGTACGTGTGGAAATACAAAGACATGATTTCATAGTTGATATTGTACGATCAATGTTAAATAACGACAAGTCGGTTCCGGATATATAAGCGCTTTTTTGAAATAAAGAGCCTTTCATGAAAGGACACTATAGTTGGTCGCTTAACGTTATAAGCCTTATATAAAAGTTTGGTTCCGTACATAATGAGTCTTATATAATAAGCCTTATGTGACAATACATTGTAATAAGCCTTTCATACAAGGTAATATAAAGGTTTATCACTTAATGAGTAATTTTGTTACACGCACCAAGAAGAAACAGATGGTCGCATGGCTAGTTCACTATAATTAACAATTTTTAAAATTCGGTCCCTGTGTTTTACATATATTATCATATTGGACCTTGACATATAAAATCTTTTCTAAATTAGTCCTCATCATAATGTTGTATCAAAGATAAAGGCATTTAAATTAGTTTATAAAAAGACATTAGTCAACCCAATAATATATCATGGTCATTTTCTAAGTAAATTTAAAACATTTGAATGAAATGTTGGTAATAGATAGATCAATTTATAAATTATTTAAGCTTTTTCGTAAGAGGCATAACACATTTAATAGATAGATCGGTTTATAAATTTATAAAAGGATAAGTTGAGATTCACAAGCCAAGACATCGTCATAGGGCATAACATGTTCAAAAATATATATTAAAAGATGGTATCATAATTGGCCATTTTATTATAAATTGTTATAATACGACATTGCCCTTAAAAAGCATTGTGTCCATTGAATTTGTATAGATTATTGCTCGATCATATCACCTTGTCTCTTCTGGTTTCAAGGTGGGTTTTTATGGCCCTTTTTTCTTATGTTTTATTGAAAGAAAATGATACTCAAACGTGGTTTTGAATATTTTTAATGCTGTATTTAAATTGATTTCATATTTTGGACAAAATGTGCTATTGTATTGCTATATGTGTGTGCATTTATGTGTGTATTTGGAAGATGAATTATTAATATATCTTTAGGTAGTGGCTCCATAGGTTATCTTGGGTAGTGTTTCAGTGTATCTGTGGGGTAGTGTCTCTCAGCGTATCTTTGGGTTGTGACTTCAGCGTTTCTATCAGGTAGAGGCTCACAGTGTGTCTTAGGGAGTGGCTCTTGGTTATATTGAGAATATATATGTGAGATGGTTTTGTGTGTTATTGAGGCTTACATGTTTGTGTGGATACTCACTATTGTCCTACTTGTTTTTCATGCACAATCCAAAAACTTATTATTTCTTTTGTATTTTAAACCTACGAGCTCACCAACTTTATGTTGACGTTTTCAAGTATCCATTTTCAGGTGATGCTTATAAAGATGCTTAAGGATGTTGCATGGCTAAGCAAGACCTTAGGAATTTAACATTGGACTTTTATGTTGCATTTGTGGCTATGATACTTTTACTTTGGATATTTATTCGTTGGTTGGTATTTTCCCGGTTTTGGGATTTCATTTGTTTTGACTATGTATTGTTGTGGTTACGATTAACCACGATACAAGTCACCGCCTTGATGGGTGTCCGTCATGACCATTTTTTTTGCATATAGAGATTCTTCTATTGTTATCTATCAATGTGTTATGGACGATTCCTCTTCGCTATGCCTCACCTTTCCGACGTGGCGGGGATGTGACACAATTTAAAAATTTGAGAAAGAGGAATAATACTTGCGGTTGTTTGGGCAACATCAAACTATAAGAGAGAAAAAAATACTTGGGTGTTCTGCTAGCACAATCTCGAAGAAATTACTTGGATGTCTGGCAACACCAACTCCCTCTCACAACACATGTTAAGGTTCTGTGTCATTATCTTAGTGCAATAATACTTACTTTTGGACATGATGAATGTTTTTCACCTGTCTACATTACTTAAATCTTGCGCTCCACTAAACTGCTCGTTAGAGCACTATACTTGATTTCGACAACATTACTCGATTTGCTTAATCACTATTTTACGATTAAAACCTATGAATTCACTCAACATTATTTGTTGACATTTTTGCATGTTTATCTCAGGTTTTCAGGTATATTGCTCGGAGGGAAGCTGCACGGATATGTATTTAGATACTCTACATCTTACCACATTCGATAAAAAAATAAAATTTTGAAAACATGGTATTTTGTAAAGGTTTTCTCTTATTTTATATCTGTTGGAAACTTTATTTAATCTTGACGTTATGTTTAACCATTTGGGATATTTTTTGAAACTGCTAGGACCTATTTGTAATCTCTGATATTTTGATGTGTCGAATGTGTAAACTTATTTTTAAAACGTCTCTTTTTGAGGTCGTTTTCTGTGACTTGTACCTTGTGCCATGACGTCGCACCCCAATGTTACATTTCCGCTGCAGTCCAATTTTGGGGGTGTGACAAAGTCCCTGACTTTGCTACTATCATGAGCTCAGAAGTTGCCAAAACCTACTACCCACTGTGTTGCACAAGTAGGAAACCAACATTAACAAACCAAAAGGAACAATGGCATCAAGAAGACATGTCATCAATGTCAACAACCTGGGTACTTGTTAGGACTGCTCAACTATGAAACAACGGTCGAATGGTAGTTGGTTAAACTAAGAAAGTTATGTTAGCTTGTAACCCAAAGGATATGAAGGAGGGGATGGGCTGTGATAGTCTAACTCACTGGATTGAGATATGGAATCAGTCCCAGATATGAGTGGGTGTGGAGAGAACCAGAAGGTTAAGTACACTGCCGGTTCTTTTATCGGTAAGGCACTAACCTGGTGAAACTCCCAGGTCCAGACTAGAGGTCGAGAAGCCGTAGTTGGCATAACATGGGAAGACTTTATGACTTTAACAAGAGAGGAGTTATGTCCAAACAATGAGATGAAAAATCTAAAAACTAAGTTTTGGTGTCATGTCATGGTCAGAGCTGGCCATGACGTGTACACTGATAGATTTCCATGAGATTGTTGATAGTTCCTTCATTTGGATACCACCTCGAGAACCAAAAGGATTGAAAAGGTACATCTATGGCCTTGCTCCCAGATCCATGACGATGGTGGAGCAACACGAGCCAACAACATCAAGGGTTGTACTAAAACCGGGAATGCTAACCGGAGGCAATTAAGAATAGAGCGTATTGAAAGAAGATTATGAGAAAGGATGAGGGAATTAATAGAGAGCCGAGTAGGGATGGAATATTAAGGATTGATTAACAAGCGAGTTCTAGGATGGAAGGCGTTTTCCACAATCACAAAATCCTGTTGAAGGAGTTACCTAGTAAGACACCCAAATGCCCAAACTACATACTATTCACCAAATAACCCAAGTACCTTGTCGTTTGTGCATAAACTGTAACCGATTTTCAGGCACGTTGCCATATGATTGTAGGATGGGGGCCTAGGGTTGTGTTCCCCTGAATGCTTAAAATCCCAGACTGTGCTTGTGGGGCATTTTTTTGAATGTGGTGGTACTGACTATTACAAGGCAACATGTCCTAGGTTGAACCGAGCCCCAAGACCATCAAGTGATGGCTACTAAGGGAGGACAAGGTCGTGGAAACAATGGCAACCAGACACGTGGTAGGGCTTTTGTAATGGGAGCAAGAAAGGGCATTTTAGACCTTGAAGGATAAGTTCTGTAATGCACCTGTTCTAGCACTCCCCGATAGACCAGAAGATTTTGTAGTATATGCCAATGTGTTAGGTTTAGGACTAGGTTGTTGTAATAATGAAAGAGGGTGGTAAGGTGGATTGAATATGCCTCTAGACAGTTGAAGATTCACGAGAAGAATTACACCACCCATGATTTGGAATTAGATGCAGCAGTATTTGCCCTTAAGATCTGGAGACATTACTTGTACGGGACGAAGAGCGTCATATACACCGACCACAAGAGTCTCCATCATATCTTCAATCAGAAGAAGTTGAATATGCGTCAACGTCATTGGATAGAGCATTTCAGCGATTACGACTGTAAAATTAGCTTACCATCCCAGTAAGGCGAATGTAGTAGCCGACGCACTAAGTAGAAAGGAGAGATTCAAGCCTAGGAGAGTTCAAGAGTTCAAGCTTTGAACATGACCATTCAGTGTGTATCAGATTAAGATACTAGCTGGCTCTGTATGATGCATCTTAGGCTCGTGTCTATGCACCGGCAAAAATGTTGTGAGGGCTAGACGATCAGATGGAACGTATGAGGGATGGAGCATTGTATTATCTAGACGAATATGGGTTCCTTTGACGATGATGTAAGAACCTTGATAATGTATGAAGCTCACAAGTCGAAGTACTCAGTACACCCAGGAGCAAATAAGATGTACTATGACCTTAGGGACATGTATTGGTGGCCAGGAATGAAGAAAGATATAGCCATGTATGTTAGCAAGTGTTTGACTTGTTCTAAGATTAAAGCTGAACATCAGAGGCCATCCGGCTTACTGCAGCAACCTGAGATCCCATAATGGAAATGGGAGAGAATATACATGGACTTTATCACCAAGTTACCAAGAACTAGGAATGGGCATGATGCAATCTGGGTCATTGTGGACAGGTTGACTAAGTCTTCTCATTTCCTACCCATTCGTGAGGACTTTAAGATGGATAGGTTAGCTAGACTCTACCTCAATGAAATCGTTGCAAGGCACGGTGTGCCAATTTTGATCATATCCGACTGTGATAGTCGCTTTACGTCATGATTCTGGCAGTCAATGCAGAAAGCAATAGGAACTAGGTTAGACATGAGTACGGCTTACCATCTACATACCGTATTTGGGGGTCAAAGCGAGCGTACTATTCAAACTTTAGAAGACATGCTCAGAGCAATGTGCGTCCATGGACTTCGAGGAGTTGAGACGTTCATCTTCCATTGGTTGAATTCTCTTACAATAGTATGAGATGTGCACCGTTTGAAGCACTTTATAGGAGAAAGTGTCGTTCACCCATCCTATGGGAAGAAGTTGGAGAAGGACAGTTGATAGGGCCTGAGACAGTGCAAGAAACCACCGAGAAAATATTACAGATCAAGGATAGGCTTAAGACTGCACGTGATCGTCAGAAAAGCTATGCAAATAAGAGAAGGAAACCTGTAGAATTCAGTGTAGGTGATCCATGTCCCTGCTCAAGTGTCGCCTGGAAAGGTTTGTTGTACGCTTTGGGATGAAAGGGCAGTTAGCACCTAGGTTTGTTAGACCATTTGAGATCACTGAGAGGATCGGTCCAGTAGCCTATGTTAAGATTACTCAATAGTTAAATGGCTTGTTTAATGACGCGTTTCCACGTGTCGAACCTCAAGAAAAGGTTTGGTTGACACCAACACTAAAGATACCTTGGAAAAGATCCAAGTCGATGCATATGTCTAAACTTTGTAGAAGAGCCTGCAAAAATCTTAGAGCGTGAGTTCAAGAAGCTGAAGCGGAGTAGAATTTCCATTATCAAGGTTCGATGGAATTCACAACGAGGACATGAATTTACCTGGGAACGTAAGGATCAGATGAAACTCAAATACCCTCATCTCTTTAGCTCTAGCACTAGTTAAATTTTGGGGAGAAATTTCTTTTAAGGGGAGTAAAATGTAACCCTTACAGATTTTCTAGTCATGTAATGTTCTATTTAAGTCCTTTGACTTTCTAACTTTTACTGTTTTCTAATTAGTAGTTACCGTTTGTTGACGGTAGTCAATCTATATTTTTTTAGTCAATAAATCTTCTTTTCATTATATATTCCTTTTTTGAGGTTTACAATCTAGTTTGGTCACTTTTCGGGTGGTTTGTCCCGCAAACGGCTTAAAATGTCAAACAACGCGTTTTGGCACGTCCGTAAATGTCAATACTCAATTTAAACCAAACTAACTATAAAACATATCGTGTGAATATTCTAGGTTCATGTAAATGTATTTTTATATCCAATAAAATACTAGAAAACTTCGGGTCACATTTTAAATCACGATTTAAGAGCGTTAGTAAACCCGACAAGTGACGGAAGGCACCTAGGATATCCCTAGGATGCCAATCGGATTTCGAACCCCTTAGGGGGACAACAAGGCAAAATTTTAGGGCTTTTGTCTCAAAGGGTACATGAATATCTAGATTTTTCTCACACATTTCCTCATTTCAAAACACACACAACAAAATTCTTCTCTCTTTCTCTCTTGTTGCGTCCGATCATCAACACACACACACTTTTCATTTTGATTTTTTTACCAAAAAACATGAAGGTTTAAATATTATCGGGTTGATTCCATTAGGCGTGGGTATATAAAACACAACGTTTGGGTTGTCAGTTTCGTGTCGATCTCGTCTTCAAAACCCTCTTTGTAAGTTGCCATTTATTTAAAATTTCTTGTGCTTTTTAATGTTTAATGTTTAATGATGCATATATGTTAGTTGTACGGTTCATTTTCTAAAAATCAAACACGAAAAATGTTCGAACTCCCATTAAGGTGAGGTTTGGGTTTCGAACAACAAAGAAAAGGGAAACAATAGGTTGGTCCATTTTTATATAGTGTTGCGTTGTGAAGTGACTTAATGTGCTTATTATAGATTTGAGATTTTTTGGTTTAGAAATAAGCTTTGGTGAGCTTATTTGAGCTTATAGGTTCGAAAACCTCAAAGAATAAAAAGAAGTGTTTTGGGTTATTTACCTCTTTGTTCCATATCCTATAGTTTATTTTTAATATTCTAAAAGTACTCGTAGCTTTTTTAAAAAGCTAAACATACTAGTTTTGAGCTTATGAGGCTCACGACCCAATAAGGCCCAATAAGCCGCGGCTTATTGTGGTCTGGCTTATTTGTATGACTTTGGTTAGAGCTTATTTTGATATATGTTCTCGCGTAGCTTAACGGCTTAAAAATAAGCTAGAGATAGCTTATTTTGGGCTTAAGGGGCTACGACCCAATAAGCTAAGCCAAACCATGGCTTGGTCTTGGTCCGTGAGCCTTAGCTTGTGTTGTGGCTTATTCATCTAACTTATATTTGTTAATGGGCTGTAGTATTATGTCACACCCCGCCAAGGTGGAATCGCAAGGCATGATCAATAGGCATCATCACAACACAACGCATCAAAATAGAAAATTCTATATGATTAAATCCAATAGATAAAGACACAAAGTGTCATGATAACAATACAACATAGCCAACCCACATTTATCATTCAAATTCATACTAGTGCAATCAAACAAGACAAACACAATTTGTACATTGATTACGCATTGCAAGACTTATGGTCCAGTAATTAATTCTTCCCCTAATCTTCACACGTTTTGCTCACCTGAAAATGATGCTTAAAACGTCAACAAAATTATTGTGAGAGTTATTGGTTTAAGATTAACTTATGACACTGCATCAACAAAAATTATAATAAAAAACAACATTACGAAAGATAGGCATGGCTTTTTCTATCCATCACCATAAATTCACATTTATCTGGGGTGGATCGTACCCCTCCGTCCTACAATTATCTCCACGCAAGACTGAATATCTCCACGCAAGACTGAATATCTCCGCGCAAGACTGAATATCTTCACGCAAGACTGACCCACTTGACTAGCTAAGTCCGTTCGAGTCTCACACAAGGTCATGTCATCCTCACATACACATGCCTTACCACAATTAATATCACATAGCAATAGCACAAAGCAACCATATATGTCGACACTTAAAACACATATCACGGTTCATAATTCAAAAACAGTTTTGCATCATTTCCATCCCAAAATATAAGTAAAAAGGAGGACTGTTTTAAAAATCACCTCGATTTGCAACAGCAAATCCAAACTCTTTAATTAACCTTGCAAATAATCTATACAAAACAATACACACATGTTACCATCAATTAGGTCTCTTACCCAAGTCGATGTAACAATCACAACGATGGATACTCTATACCCTATCTTGATTTAACTCATTACTATACTCTTCAAAACTTGCTACCTTCAAAGTTACCTTATAAAACCTACATCTTAACTTTCTGCATTTTATCCCGTTTTTATAGTCACAAGATCTCCAAAATTTTTTTTTTTTAAAAAATACTAAAAACTTATTTAGTTCTTATCCCTTACATTCCATAGCTCCCCAATTAATTGTGAGCTTCTTTTGATTTTTAGATAAAAATTAATAGTGATGTGTTACCATTTGTAAAAATTCAACATCACAAGTGTCTAGATTTTGACCTGATTCGACCTTCAAAAAGTTTAGCTTGAACAGACCCATTTAAACACTTAGGAAAATTCTACAAAAATTCTAGAAAATCATAAACATCATGAACCTGCTACAGTAGCAAGCCCATCAGTTAAAAAGACGTTTTGATATGGTTTTTGACCTCACAAACACAACTCAGAATCTACCCTGAAAACTCAGTTTTGACAACGAATCTTGTTTGATTAATTTGACTAACTTCAACTCACTTTTAATTCATGAAACCACTTGGGTTGGAAATAGACTCTTTGTAGTTAATTTTAGGCTCAAGAAAATCAATAAAAGCTATCCGTATGACCGAGATATGGCTCTCGCAAGATGACCTAAAATTCTGCCCAGATTTCTATTCTGAATTTAGCATAATTAACCCTAATTAACTTACCCAAAACCCTAATTATTATCCCTAAAATGATTTTTGATGATCAAAACCTCTTAATTACAGATTATTTACAATAACCTAATCCATCCTTAATGATTGTTACGTTAATTAAAATCAATTGTATTGAAAAATTTAGAAAACAATACCTTAACTCTTAAAAAGCAAAACCCTAAAATTTTTTGGGGTTTTCTTCTTGTTTTGTGTTGTTCGACCGGCCAAGGGAAGGAGAGGAAAAATCAAAGCAATTTGGTTTAGGTTTGATTTGTATTTATAGGCCTTAAAAGATAATTACCAAAAACAAGTTGTAATCTTTATTAGGATATCTTTTCCTTCTTTTTCATTCTACTAAAACTCGTTTTGTTCTATTATAAATAAAATTATTTATTATTATTTACAATGTTATACAAATATTTTTGATTTCTAGGTTAAATCCTTTTGCTGCTTTATTTCGCTAAACCTTGAACTTTCTAACTAGATTTTTAATAGCATTCATTCCAATTATTTCTAAAATGGGAAAGTTCTCTAATATCACTAAAATACTAACATAAATATATATATATATATGTATTATATAATGTTGTTACACAGAAAAATTACGTAACACGACCATTTGAAAACTACGCAAAGCTTCCAAATGATCTCATTTACATTACAATCTCATATCAAATAGTCCATGATTCATAATATGTACTTCAATCTCCATAAACATATCTCTCAAAAACGCTTAAACCTAAAAACACACATATATGCTTCAAATAAATTCTAAGCAAACTGACAACGACTCAAACCACGGTTGTTCAACGTTTCCCACTCCTTTTAGGAAACTCTCGTCCCGAGATTTAACCAAAAGGTTCATCTTATCATTACAATAATCAAGCGAGGATACTTATCTTTCTAGTAGTTCCTCCCATACCCATGTTAAATAAAGTTACGCTTTTGGAATATTCCATTGTACTTTAACTATTGGAATCTTACTGCTAATAACCTTGCTTACCCACACAAATATACGAATAGCAACATAAAAACTATAAACGAAGAGAAACATCCAACTACATGAACCTCGCCCGTCCTCGAGGAAATTCCTCCAAAACCTTAAGTTGTGTAACAACGTGATTCATATCTTAATCCCACAACTCATCAAACAAGAACTATTTGAAATTAAGATATGAGTTGATACAAGCTTAACGTCCTAAAAAAAATTCATCGCGATTTCAGGTTTACTCGTAATTTTTACACCACTCAAATAACTCCCGATACTCAGCTCATCGGGCAATCTTAACTGATAAGCTACAGGACCAATCCTTTCAAGAATCTCAAATGGTCCTATATACCTAGGTGCTAACTCACCTTTCTTATCAAAAGCTACTACACATTTTCAAGGTGAGACTTTCATCATAACATTATCACCAACACTAAACCCTAAAAGTTTCATTTCTACTGTCAACTTAACTCTCTTGATGATCTTTGGCTTTCTTAGGCCTTTCCATAATTCACAACTCCCTTGTCGTCTCTTTGCTCCTAACTCAAAATAGTCCAATCATTTTACTTTCTCAATCTAACTTTAACCTACCTCTTCTTCCATCACTAATTACTTCCAATTGATAAACACCTCGTATACTCGTTTGATAACTTCTTTGTAGAAACTCACATCACGGAAAGTGAGTATCCCAATACCACCAAATTTCTCACATCAAGTCTAAACATATTTTCCAAGTGCCGAATAGTTCGCTCACTCTGACCATAGTCTATGGATGGTAGGCAGAGTATCTTATCTACTCGTTGTTCCTAACGAATTACATCCCTTTCCAAAACCCTCAATATGCTTTTCAAATCTTTATTAGGATGATATCGATCACGGTGCACTCCATGTCATGCAACTGTCTCATCTACATACAACCTTGTCAACTACTCCATCTTATATTCTTTTCGTATTGCTAGAAAATGGTATAACTTAGTTAGTCTATCGACTATTACCCAAATCGCATCGCATCCATTACTCGATCTTGATAACTTGGATTTACTATCCATAGTTAATCTTTCCTTTTCCACTTCCAATTGGGTATCTGCAGTTGTTGTGTAACAACCTGAGACTTTGATGCTCATCTTCTACTTCCTATCGCGCTTAATTACTTATAACGCCACAAGCTATATCCTTCCTCATACTCGGCCAGCCAATTTTATTACCCTAAGATCATCATTACATTCTACTCACTTGGTAAAGAACAGAAACTACTCCGTCGCATTGAGCCTCCTCCATAATCAAAGTCCTACTCGCTACCATAAGAATCAAAATTCTATCCAAAAATTATAACCCACCACCATCTCTTTTCTCCATTTGTTAGTCCAAGCCATACAACATCTCTGTTGACGTGTTCTCTGCTTTGGACGTCTCAACCTATACCACTAACATCTTCTCTCTAATCTCATCTTGGATCGTCATACATATATCTCAAACTCGTCTTGGCTTCACTCCTCCTTCCTACTCCATGCATCAACAACTACGTCCGCCCTTTACCATTGGTACTTGGTCTCGTAATAACAAACCCCTAAATAAACTCCATCATCGCCTCTGCTCAGGTTTCAACTCCTTTGATTGAAAATTGTGTCGGAGCTTTTATGATCCGTTTAGATCAACTCTTTATCTCGTAACATTATCGCCCTCTATCACTTAGAGCCATCACGCCTAAGTCCATAACATGAGTCGTGTCGTTCTTCACATGAATCTCCAGTTGTCGCGTCGTATAAGCAATCACCTTCTCTCTTCGTCTAAGCAAGCATCCTAACCCTTGCTCCACGCATCACTACGAAAATTGTCCTGATCCTTCCAAGTAATGCCAAGATCGGCTTCATTTACCCATTTTGTTCCTACAAACTTACGGAAATAGCTTATTTCACTTCGCTTAGTACTCGGTTTAGGCGTGTCACTCGACACTTCTTTTTTCTTCAACAGCTCCAAATTCAATCTTCAAATGCACTCGTGTGCTCCTGTCTTAGACTTCGTGTATGACTAAAAATGTAGTCGTTAAACAAGATGGAAATCTTGCCTATTATATGGCTAGTCACAACCCGGATTCATTACGTCTATGAAACATCACTGGTGCATTGGTCAATCCCAAAAAAGGCATAGCCTTAAACTCATAGTGTATAATTGCATCTAAAAGCAGTTATTTGGAATTTCATCTTCGTGCCACACTCATTTTGGTGACAGTCTTCTAAATAAATATCTATCTTAAGTCAAACTCGCGTTAATCTATGCACATCCTAAATGACCCATCATATATATTGACAAGCAATACTGTGCTACTCATAGCTGACATTAACTAGGTCGTTTTAAAAACCTTTTCTTTGCAGTCTTTGGCATTATTCCAAAAATTTTTCATCTTCGTAGGCGCCCAAACGACATGGGCCTTAGCAATCGGTGTCGCTCCCCCTTTATACTTAACTCTTACGATATTCTACTTTAAGCAGAGGGGTAACACCTATTAAATCCTTAGAGAACACCTTTGGGGTACTCACATACTACAGATATATCACATAATTTAGGAATCATCTAACTTTGGTACTCTACGAGACCTCGAATTCACATTAGTTCGTTTTCCCTAGAAACCTCCGCACCTTCAAATCACAAAAAGGCATTTTAAACCATTCCTTATGGCATTACTTTCTTCATCTTTATACTTCAATACAATTCTCTCATTACGACTTTATCAACCCTTCATAACACAACGGTACTTAGATCTAAGTGAAACGTGAAACCTTCTAATTCTAACAACTTAACTCATCCGTTTTACTACCTCAATCACATAGGCACAACTCAGAAGATGTAAACTAACATCAACTCTAAGATCACATAATACGGACATCAAGCGAATTCAAAGGACCACGGTAAATCGAATAGGGTAATGCACGAATATCGAAACCAACTATGAACAATTACCAAGACTTTTTTTTACATGTACCAATTTTTTAGTAAAAATTCAAAATATCCAAAAGCTCACAGGAAAATCAAACGAATGTATGTATTGATAAGGAAGAAAAAAACCACCGACACAACAAAGTACCATCGACGAAAAGACTACTTATTGAATAAAACACACGTATCACTACTATGAATATAAAGGAATTCGAACCTTGTTAAAAAAATCGATTTTTTTTCCAGCGAGAGAATTATCTTTCCATTTACTTTTTATATCAGTCATTTTTAAAACAGTAGAAGGTTGAAGGAACCTTTCCATCATTGTTCTGTTCTCATTAGCATGTACCTCATGTTGCTTTAAATAGGCATAAAGCTGATAAAAATTAGACTCCTTCAAACCTCTGTTAAGTTTGATTCAGTTATGAATCTACTCCACTCAGGTAACATGTTGTTTACAAAATTAGAGTTAAGCTGCATCCTGGGCATGGTCATCTTGATGTTTCCCATGTCATTAATTTCGTAAACCTAACATAGTATCCGTGAATGGTTTCTCTGATTTGACGGAAGTGTTCAAATTAATCGTATAACTGAGATTCCCTGTCATCCTTTGTTAACTCAGAACCTTCTAGAATCATCTTCACATTGTCCCAAATATCTTTGGCGTCAGTATAGTGGTTGATGAGTGAGTAGATGTCTTTTGGTATACCTTGAAGTAGGATATTTGTTGCACGAATGTCAGCTTTATACCTTTCCTTTTCTTTAGCTGAAAGGTCGTTAAGGACTCTAGCACGTACTGGACCTTGTTGAACTGCACCCTCAGTTCCTCCAGCAATAACATCTGAGACCGTTCCCATATGAAATGGTCCTTCATTAATGGACTTCATTATGTTCTCTCATTATCCTTTCCTAGACAGTACAGACGTATACGTCTCGTTGACAAGATTTCAAAGTCTGTTCTTATCATACATATTAGTGGGGTCGAGTATCAGTGCACCGGCACACTGGATGTCTTCTGACATACTAGACATCTTGTTTTATTTTGATATGATATGTTTTGATCGATCCATGATTAGTGAATGTACGTTAAAAGTGGTGAGATTAACGTATTCGTTTCTTGTTTTAGTGATATTAAGTCCCAAGTTTAAAATATTTCAAATGTCTAAGACAGTAGCTCAACTCGCCGCCAAAGGCTATCAAACCGCTGCAAAGAATTAAGGCAACCCGCTGGTGGACATTAAGGCAACTCGCCGAACAAACTCTGCTGCCTGCATCCCGCACGCGAAGAAATAATACAAACCGCCGTCTATATTTTAATCAAACCGCCGCTGAGTTTTCAAACCGCCAGAGTTTCCTTTAGATATTTGCTATTAAAATATTCAAACCGCTGATTAAGCAAACCGCTGGTAAGCAACTCGCTTCTTAGTATAAAGCAACTCGCCTCTTGAGCAACTCGCCACCTAAGCAACCCGCCGTGTGTCAGAGAGTTGGTAACCTACTGAATAAAATATTCCATTTTATCAACTCTGCACGAAGAATATCAGCCAACTCTACGACGATGACACGAACTTTATCACTTAAAAACACCAATAAATTCACACTTTTGAAGTTTCCACTTGATTTCTTTTGCACAAACTCAATATACCAAGGCTTTAGCCTTAGTAACACCATACTTTAACATTAACCAACATCAAAATCTAGAGAATCATGTGAAAAACGACTAGAGCCTTCATAAAGTTTACTTTTTGATCTTGATCAAGCATGAATCGCCATACAAAGAATCTAATCATCCCATGTGCTCTGATACCAATTGTGGTATGTCATATATCATAATACGAGGTCGATTCTTGAACTTGGCTAGTTTCAAGAGAGAGAAACACATGAGAGAGAATATCTAGTGAGAGAAAACGTATTTAATATGAAAACTATAAAATGACTAGCTATTTTCTTCCAAAGTTAGAAGAGGCTTATATAGTTTTTATAACATACCGGGTATTAGAACCCGGCTTAAAACCGAAATAAATCATAACTATTCACTATTAAACTACGAGCTATAATAAACAGTAAAATACACGGGGTAGAAAAGAGTTCTTTTTCCTAATATCTAACACTATATATTTATATTTCATGCAATGATTTTGAACAATTTGCTAGATCAACGATTATACGTATATTTTTGTGAATATTTGGGGTCTTGAAATGGTCATGCTTACTTTAAACTATTTGATTTCTTAAAAATCATACATATCATTTTGGAAGGACATTTAAAGATTTTTAATGGTACATCACAGCTTGACAGAACTTTGGTTAAGCATTTTTTTTACTTTAAACAAATCTATGAACTTCACCAACTTTAAATGTTAAAAACTTTTTAAGCATTGTTTTTTCTCAATGTGAATTAGATGCTTGGATTTTTTGATGTGCATTGGTGTCTAAAATGACAAGATTTGCCATCATGGATTTTACATACATACAAGTGTTCAAATCTTGTTGTGTTGTTTATTTCATGCTTTCATATTTGATGCAATTATGGGACAAATGTTATATCAATTTCAAGGAAATCAACGAGATTACTTTTCAAACGACACATTTAGAGGTCGTTCTCTTGTATCTAGCGCTGTGTATTATGAAGTAACGCCTCCGGACACATTTCCGCTGCGACACGTTTTTGGAGGTGTTACACTATCTTGATTTAACTCATCTATATACTCTTCACAACTTGCTAACCTGAAGTTACTTTATAAAACTTACATCTTAACTTTCTACATTTTATCTCGTTTTTATAGTCACAAGATGACTCCAAATAAAATACTAAAACACCTAATTAGTTCTTCTTCTTACATTCCATAGCTCCCTAATAAGTTGTGAGCTTCTATGATTTTTGGATAAAAATAATAGTGAGTGTAACCATTTTATAAAAATTCAACATTACAAAGTGTCTAGAATTTGACCTGATTCGACCTTCAAAAAGTTTAGCTTGAGCAGACCCATTTAACCACTTAGAAAAATTCTACAAAAATTCTAGAAAATCATAAAAATCATGAAATTGCTACAGTAGCAAGCCCATCAATTAAAAAGACGTTTTAATATGGTTTTTGACCTCACAAACACAACTCAGAATCTTCCCTGAAAACTCAGTTTTGACAACGAATCTTGTTTGATTAATTTGACTAATTTCCACTCACTTTTAATTCATGAAACCACTTGGGTTGGAAAGTAGACTCTTTTTAGTTAATTTTAGGCTCAATAAAATCCATAACAACTATCCGTATGACCAAGATATGGCTCTCACAAGATGACCTAAAATTTTGCCTAAATTTCTATTCTGAATTTAGCATAATCAACCCTAATTAACTTACCCAAAACCCTAATTATTATCCCTAAAATGATTTTTGATGATCAAAACCTCTTAATTACATATTATTTACAATAACCTAATCCATCCTTAATGATTGTTACGTTAAATAAAATCAATTGTATTGAAAATTTTAGAAAACAATACCTTAACTCTTGAAAATCAAAACCCTAAACATTTTTGGGGTTTTCTTCTTGTTTTGTGTTGTTCGACCGGCCAAGGGAAGGGGAGGAAAAAAATCAAAGTGATTTGGTTTAGGTTTGATTTGTATTTATAGACCTTAAAAGATAATTACCAAAAATAAGTTGTAATCTAATTAGGATATCTGTTGGGATCTCATATTTGATGATTACAAAACTACTTATGCACAAATAAAGAAAGATGAAACAACAAGGACTTAATGTAATAAATTAAGTTAGCTTTCTATGTAAGCTAGGTTTTCTTGTAAACCCTCTATATAAAGGGTCATAGGTGTCTGGTTTAGGGCATCCATCATAGTCAGATCTCTCTAATGAGAGTCTAATAGTTAGTTAGTTTATGTATTGGTAAGTTTAGTCCCAAGGATCATTTGATTTTGGGGCAGTAGATTAATAATAGTAAAACCTTGTTTGATAACTTATTGTTCTTTATTATTCCACGGCGTATATAAGTTATCTGTAAAACTAATCTTAGATGGGTTAAACGATTCTTAACATGTGGTATCAGAGCAGGTTGCTCTTGATATCTAGGATCTGTCAAGGTTTTTACAAAGTCGTGTTAATTTTCTGTTTTTTGGTTATTAGATGAATTTAAAGAAACTAAGGTTTTCACAAACCCTAATTCCATAATAACAGAAGTATTGAAGAACAGAAATATTATGGTTTCTTCTCAAACCCTAATTCAACAATAGCAGAAATTGATGAAAGCGGCTGTTGGTGTTTCCTTGAGTTCTTTCAAAGGTAACAATCGACAAGAATGATGAAAGCAGGAGGTAGACACCATGATCGTGTTTATCATTAACAACCCTAAACAGCAGGTGCATTCTACATTAACAGTTAGTACTGCTCTTCTATAAAGTTAGTACTGCTAAGGTTTTTATACCAAGTTACTACTGTTATTGGTTTCTATTGCTATGATTATGCTGCTGTTTGATTTAATGTAGGAAAAGAATTATTGTTTTGAATGATATCAAGAACGAGTAACAGCAGTAGGTGTGGTGGTCAAATAGATTCAAGACAAACAGTAGGTATTGAATTAAGAAGACACCTGCTGCTATGTTTTACAAGTTAGTACTGTCCAATAAATTAGTACTGCTTGCTTTAAAACTGTTTGTGCTTGGATATGCTACTGCTTCATGGATCGAAAACTTGTGGCTGCTTGGCGATCGATGATGTTCATGTTTGGATCTGCTTATATACAGCAGTTTTAAACGTACCCTATAATGATAATCATTGATCTGATTTTAAAGAATTTAGGGTTTTCTGGTTCGTGAGCATGTTTTGATTTGGAAGCTGGTATTAGTGTTGTTTTCATGAAGTGCAGGACGTGGTATAATTATGATAAGTATGATTCGTGGTTTTGATTTGCTTTGATATGAAATTCCTGATTTCTAGGGATTATTTTTGGTTCCAATGATAACTTCTTACTAATGGCTAAGAATGCAATCTCATTGGCTGTCTTATATGGTAAGTGAATAAATAATTAATGTTGTTGAGATTGATATTACCTAATGAAAACTTAATACTGCTAGCAGCTTGTGTATTAAGTTTGTGCTGCTAGGCTTCGAGTTTGATGGATAGTACTGCTAGCGTATAGTAGTTAATACTGCTAGGTTTCTATTGATTTTTAGTACTGCCAGAATACTATAATACAACTAGCATTGTCCGATGTTGGACAACAGACGTTTTTAGATTTCGGACAGAACTGTTGTTCACAATAGTTCATTCTTATTGGATATATGGCTCGTTTTAGATTTATTAAAGAGGTGATTACGAAGACAATTGAATAATGCTTATTTGATGTTGTAGTTGAGTTTCACAGATGCGTGTTCTTATTATATCTTAAACGGCTTACAACATTTAAAGATAACTTGTTGGTGCTTATATGATGTTGATGAAGACTTGCAAAATCTAGGAATGTGTGATTTTTCTTATGATGCTCAATGCTTACATTTGCTATCACTTAAAGGAGTTACGTTATTGTGCTCAGTGTCTCATTTTATAGGATAAATGAGGATTTTATCAAGAGGTTGCGGTCTACTTATACTTTTTCATGTAGTATGAGTTCGACGTCACGTGGATAGTGCAAGACATAAGACATAAGTTTGGGAGATTCTACTTCTTCATCAAATTCGTTATACTCAGTTTTCTTCATCAGTGATCACTACATAGAGCCTACAGAGTTCGAGATTCAAGAGATGGTAAACATATGGGTTTCAGGGGAAGCTTATTGATTAAATGTTTAACCATCTACATGCACCACTTGAGGGGAAGTGTTTCGTTACTACTGCTAGTCATTTATTACTACTGCTAGTTTATATTTCTACTTCTCAAAGTCATTTTTCGTATTATGCTTCATGGAGGGTATTTTGAGTATTGGAAGGCTGGATTAGTAGTTGTGGTATATGATTTGTAGCTGTTATGATCCAAGTTGCATTTCTACAGAAGACCCCTATTAGATGATTACAAAAAGGGGAAGAAGATTACAGGTTTATTGATTTGCAGCTTATTATGTGTGGTGGCATGATCATAAGTTAAGGGGAAGCTATCTACAAAGGAAGATTTTGTTTCATTCAGGGAGATGATTACATCTCAACTTCAGGGGAAGATTGTTGGGATCTCAGATTTGATGATTACAAAACTACTTATGCACAAATGAAGAAAGATGAAACAACAAGGACTTAATGTAATAAGTTAAGTTAACTTTCTATGTAAGCTACGTTTTCTTGTAAACCATCTATATAAAGGGCCATAGGCGTCTGGTTTAGGGCATCCATCATAGTTAGATCTCTCCAATGAGAGTCTAATAGTTAGTTAGTTTATGTATTAGTTAGTTTAGTCCCAAGGATCATTTGATTTTGGGGCTGTAGATTAATAATAGTAAAACCTTGTTTGATAACTTATTGTTCTTTATTATTCCACTGCGTATATAGGTTATCTGTAAAACTAATCCTAGATGGGCTAAACGATTCTCAACAATATCTTTTCCTTTTTATTTTCTTTTACAAAAATTCGTTTTTTTTCTATTATAAAAAAAATTATTTATTATTATTTACAACTTTAATACCTATATTTTTTTTGATTCTAGGTTAAAACATTTGCTTATTTCGCTAAACCTTTAACTTTCTAATTAGATTTCTAACAAGCCTTCACTTCCAATTATTTCTAAAAATGGAAAGTACTCTAAAATCACTAAAATACTAAGATAATATATATAATATGTATTATATATATAGTACGTACACAGAAAATTACGTACACGACATTTGAAACTATGCAAAGCTTCCAAATGATCTCATTTCCATTCAATCTCATTTCAACTAGTATCATGATTCATAAATCATGTACTTCAATCTCATACATATATCTCTCATAAAACACATAAAGAACACACATAAACGCTTCAAATAAATTCTAAACAAACTGACCAACCGGCTCAAACCACGGTTGTCACATCTTGGCCCATTTAAAGCCCAATAAGACTTTTAGCCCGTTTCAAGCCTAATATCGTTTGGCCCAATGTTCAAGCCCATTGTTTCTTAATTATTTGACCCGGTTTAAAGGCATATTAGACCGAGACCAAGTTTGACTTTTCTTTGACCCTCGTCTTGCATTTGACCAAAACGATATATTTTTCAGTACTTTTTATCAATAAAACACTAAAAGATTCAAATTTTCAACATATCAAAATGAAAAGGTTTTAAATAATTCAAAAAGTTCACAAATTTTATAGTGTTTAAAACTTAATAATTTTTTCAAAAAGTATTCAAGTTTTTAAAATTCATGAAAATGAACGAATTATTTAAATTAGGATTAAAACGGATATATTTAATTGTGTAAATTTTATACGATTTTTAATATCTCATAAACTTAATCTCAAAACCATGAACTTAGAAGATTAGATCGTTGACTTAGTTTGACCATGTCTATGGATTTTGATCGTCGACTTTGACTGTGTCGTTGACCATTGACCATTGACTTTGACCATTGACCAAGTTTGACTTTCTTAATCTCGTGCTTATTAAGTTCTTTTGATATGAAATTGATTATGTTTCTATGAGAATGAATACATGTTCTATCTTTTATATGTGATTATGTTTCTCATTAAATGTGTTATATTTTGATATATCTCTTGTAAATTTCACCACAGAGGGTATTATTTATAATACTCATGGTCGATCTTCGGATTAACCCCACTAGTGTAGTGGGTTACTCTACTAGTACTTGTACTATGTGTGGTTTTTCCAAGGCACTTAATCTCATTCAAGATGATTTTCCAAAAATAATAGTAATGATGTGTGTAGATTTTATAAACATTTTTGCTATAGATTTTTACACGTCATTATCTATTAATTTTCAAAATAACACAATGCCTTTGCAAACTGAATTTCCAAGACAAAAGTTCTTTTGAGTCTACTTTGAAATAATATGACTAAGAGTTACTGATAAATCAGGATGGCTATTAGGGCTAGTTGTCACCTAAAAGCTGATAATGTATCCCTTTAGCAAATCAGTGTATCTTCCGGGCTTAAGGTTATTTTACTAAAAAGAAAACTCATTCTCATACGAAACAATCGTTTTCTGAAAAGTTTTCTTCCATACAAATGATGCTATTTCTCTAAATATTGGTTAAGATGAACACTTTTAAAGCATGAGAAAAATGAACTCTCGTTCATTCTTACATCTTTTATCTCGTAGAAATAGTATCCAAGAACTTAATTTTATGTGAGGATAACTAAAAATAGAACGAGAGATAAAAATAAAAGAAAAGAGCATACGTCTTGTGTCAGCAAAAGCAAGAATTAAGGTACATGAGAAAGAAAATAGCATAAGTATGGACAAAAAGAAATGCCCGTCCAAAAAAAACAGACATAGTGAATAAAAAACAAAAAATGAAATAAATATTTTTAAGTTTGTATTCATGTGAAACTAATCAAAGTTTGAATCTTATTCTCAGAATTCAACATGTCAAGAACAAATTCTCAAGCTAAAATTGTCTCTAAAGAACAGCTAATTCCACGTGCTAACAGACTTTTCATCAAGAAGAACAACCAGCGTGTCGCTTCAGATTCACATATACCCGATACCATGCTGAGATTTGTTGTTGAAATTCTAAGACACCACAAGCTATACAATCCGGTTTCCTTAACTACAACTGTACCAATCATCTACCTACACCAGCTTTGGAAAATCATCAATCACAACAAAAACAACCATACATTCACTTTTGAACTAGAAAATCACACTTTCACTCTCACACCTAGACTACTCAGAACTGTATTGCAGATGCCTCTACCTAATCCCAACAACACTTATATCAAACCTCCCTCAAAAATTCAAATTCTTGAATTCATTAAGACACTTGGTTATGATGAAGATCCTGAAACTAAGATGATTGCCATTTCAAAAATGGTAGCCACAAGACTTCATCGACCATGGAGAGCTATTCTGAGTGTACTAACATATGTCTTACGGGAAAAGACTCAAGCAGGGACACAGTTAGACTTCCAATACTTTAGATATTATAGGGTATTGTTCACTCTGCCAATTTAGATTTCACATCATTAATTTAGGATGAATTCGAATGGCAAACAGTTGAAAGATCATCCATACCATCAAAGATGTCTAAGCTGTTGTACACCCGTTTCACCAAGCTTATCATTGACTACCTTCTTTCACTCAACAAGAGTATTCCTCATAGATCAGACTCTAAGTTGCACATTTTACAAGATGATCATCCTATAACCAAATTGTTAAGCACAACTAACTATGAATACAAGTTTGGAATGGAAGTTCTCGATTATATGATTAGTGATGCAATCAAAAAGAAAGCAGGGTACAAGTACTATATGGCTAAGAAAGTGGAAAGTGAGAAAGCTAAAATTGTTGATGAACCAGAAGAGCAACACGTATCTCCAATCAAAAGTGGAAGAGGAAAAGGTTTTATGTGTTATGGTGATCAAGTAACATATGTTCCCAATAAACTCAACAAAGATGTTGTGCCAAGGGAAACAAGATCTCTTACGAAGAAGTTTTAGGTGAACTTGCAAACTCCATCAGTATTCATGAACCGCGCTCTCAAAGACGTTGAAGGAGTTAATTGAAAATTGACAGTCAAACTGACAAAGCCGTTGCAGATATGTACAATGAGTAGGGACAGAAACTCAAAGGTCCCGCAGTTAAAGATCATTGTTAGACTTACAAAAAGGATCAAAAGCTAGCAGACTTGAGAGTTTAAGGCAAAAGAAGCAACCAGTTGCAGGAGAAGGATCGAGTGTTGCTCACAATAAATACTATTCTTCATCATATACTGCTAGTGATGCAACACTCTACTCTTCAAGTTCAGACGAATCAGAGGAAAGTGTATATGAAACTAATGATGCTGACGAATCTGATATGGATTTACCTGATGATAATCTACATGGAGATGATGATGCTGCAAAGTATGGAGTGTTCATGCATAACAAGTCTACTGCAACACCCAATTCTACCTATCTCAGTCTGACGGTTACAAGTTCCTCACTAGACTTCATTTAGACCTTGCTAGACGAAACACCTACAAATGAATTAATGGATTTTATGAGTCATCCAGTGTTTACTGATTCTCAAACAACCTCAGTGGTGCATAACCCAGAGGGAAATCCTGAGCTAACAAGCTATATATCAGGTGTATTCGAAGTACCACTTGGTACACATGTAGATATTCTAGCAACAAAAACTTTAATGCATGAAATGTTCCCAAATGAGAATGCTCATCATATATCATCTCTACCAGCAAAGAAAATTCCCTATCCTACAACAACTCCCCAACCAAACTCTCTAAAAGCCAAAGCAAAGAAGTTGATGCAAAAGGTGAAAAAAATATGAGGAAGATCAACTTCAAGAAGGCAGTCGCATAGAAATTCAGATAATATGATCAGAAGCTGTAAACTCTTACAAGTTTTAATGTTTTAGAAGCATTTGAAAAACCTGTCCAAGCAAAAGTTCTGACAGAAATCAAAAAGCTTCTACCTACTCATATCCCAAATGCCATTGCAAATTATGTTAGGCCACGCCTTAACACCTCTTTGCTCAAAGTTATGAAAACCAACCAAATTAATCTCTTCACTCAATCATCCACCTCTACTAATGATCTCTCAAATATGGATCTAAAAATAAAGCTGCTGAACAGAATTCACTCGAACAAGTCAAATGAGACTCATACCACACATCAGCAACTTTATGATACCCTTTATGAATCGTCACTCTCAATCAAGATACACTTGATGCTCAAGCTGCACAATCATCCTTTCACAAAAGGTCTCACGATAATCAGGATCCTCCTAATAATCGTGAGGGGGAAAACAAGAAGAAAAGAAGAACGGATGTTGGTGAACCTTCTTCTAGATCATCAAGGAGAAATAGATCTCCCGTGGCTATAGTACAAGATGATACACCTTCCATGCAACCCTTGGACAAAGCAGATATTCTTATCCATAAACCTTTCAACCCAGAATGGTTTCTAAAGAAGATAGGGTTAGCTAAAAGGAGAACGACATGGTTTGACTTATTATTGAAATCAGACATTAATAAGAATGAAAATCATATTCTTGGACCATTAACTGTTGCCATAGCAAAGAAGTTTAAAGAACTGATCCAGAAGGATGAGCTTACAATAGCAGATCTCGAAGGCGCAGGATTAAAACGGCTAAAGGTGCAGTACAACAATGATGTGGAACTCGAATACCATGTTTGTCCACTCAAAGCAGCAGTATTATCAGAAGCTCAGTGGAACAGTGATGAAGAAGATGTCTCTAAACCCAGATCATTTGAACGACACATGTCAAAAAGTACAAAACCACATCCTTGCTTCTACAACAATGACTACTCTTACCTTGTAGATCTCAGCATAGAATAGAAGTACACTGCTTCTATCACTAAACATTATGCTGCGAGATACTACAAAGAATGTATTGAGGATAAGATCTCTTAAAGATGGAGTAAAGAAGTTCGTTACTGTCACTTTGAAGCTCTTAATGGTATACACCATTAGGAAGAGGATAGAATTTATTTCTTCAAAGCAGGAATGAGAGTCATAATCGAAGGAAACACCTATTTAGATTTAAGGATCAAATCAGTTGTTTGTATATTCGTAAAGAAGAAATGGGGTTATGGTTTTCTAACATCAATTGTAGTCAAGAGATCTGATGATAAAGAGTAACAATTCAGCTATGCAGATCTACCTAGACTCGGTGTGAATGATGTGGAAGATATGTACTTGCTCTAGGTTCAATATAAGCTACACCATCTCCCATTGGAATTTTTAAAAGACTTCAACAATGCTCTTCTCATGTTCATCAGAAGAACCGTGATCAAGAACATGGTAGAAGATATTCAGCTTGGAGTGGAAAGCTATCAAAGAACTCTCAACCTCACCAAACCTACAATGTTCTTTGAAGGAATCGACCAAAGAATACCATTCACGATGACTGCAACACATAAGGGGGTCATGTATGTTAACCAATACAACATAAAATCCCTTATGAAGCTAAGTGAAGTAAAGAAGTTCTGTGATGGTACACTTGTGAAGATTTAGGAAAATTTGATTGACATGCTGTCAAAGAACAAGCTGGGTAGCGGCAACAAAAGGTTGAAGGGAAGAGACTGAACCGACTATGATGTCAAGAGTTCAAAAGAGATGTTGAAGAAGATTGACGAGATACTTAGGCACAGAGATCAGCTCAGAAGGCTTAAGGAGTATGTTGCCTAATTACCATGATGTCCCCACTATCATGAATCGTTAATTACTTTTTGTAAGCGCGAATGTTGTGAATATATCTCTTTGAGATTAAACTTCCCCGTCCGGGTATTGGTAGCTCTCACATCACCAACCATACTGGTAAAACAAACGCATTTCATTTATAGAACTTTAGGTGTTTGGCAAAGCACCTACCGGGGCAATAACTTGTAAAAATATATACTTAAGGCTATAGTGTCATGAGCTTAGTGCAATAGTAATACTTTTTGTTTGATATTTTATTTGTTATAATAGTCACACACACTCAGAAATCTTTTGGTCCACACTTATACTTATTTAAACCTATGAACTCACCAACTTTATGTTGACATTTTTGCATGTATTTCTCAGGTCCATAACTTGCATAACTTGGCTAGCATATGGAGTCTCATGTTAGAGTAACCCGGTTTGGGGTTGCGTCGCATTGAATACTTTCTGCATAAACTTTATTCATTTGATTATCTTTCAAATTATATCTATTTTGTGGTGAAACTATGGAATCTATATTGTGAAAACTTATTTATCCAAATGTATCGAATTAATTCCTTTTTAAAATGACTCATATAGAGGTCATTCTTTATATTTTTTGTTTCTTGTGCTATGAAGTCATACCATGGTTACCTTTCCGCTGCAATATTTTAGGGGTGTGACAGGAGGTAAGCCCCAAATACAATGATACAATTATCGCAAATATGCTCATTATGCCAATGAGTATACTAGCTCAAGACAAGTGGAATAAAAAGCTAATATGGTGGAGGTAGAAGATGAAGATGAGCTTACTTTGCTAATGGCGAAGCATGACGAACAAGAAGAGAGAATAGAGCCATGGCATATAGATTTCGCTGCGAGTACCATACGATGGGTAAAGAAGACTTGTTCGTGGGGATGGAGAAAAGTAAAGTAATGTCACATTTGGAGATGAATCAAAATCACCGATGAAAGGAAAAGGTGAAATACTTATCCGACCTAAAGATGGAAGTCACCAATATATTTTGGACATATACAACGTGCCCAACCTAAAAAGTAACATTTTAAGCACAGGACAACTATTGGAGAAAAACTACAATATTCTGTGGGACTCACCCTCATCCTTTATACTTAATTATCTTTTGGCGTAATAAAATTTATCGGGGAAACCCTTTACATAAAATACAATATTCATTTCAAATATCGTAGTGCTATAATAAGAAATCAAGAAGGAAAGATCAGAGCAAGGGTGCCTATGACCAAAAATCAAATGTTCATTTTGAACATTCAACATGATGAATTTAAGTGCTTAAAGAGTTGTCTGAAGGATCATTCATGGCTTTGGCACATAAGGTACGGGCACTTAAACTTTGGTAACATAAAATTATTATCCTCAAATGGAATGGTGAAGGGGTTAGATCAAATTGATCATCCTAATCAAGTGTGTGAAGAATTCCTTCTTGGGAAGCATGCTAGGAGCTCGTTCCTAAAAGAAGCGACATCAAGAGCTAAGGAGGCTCTACAACTAATTTACATAGATTTGCGTGGTCTCATTACTCCACCCTCTCATGGTAAGAATCTCTACTTTATGCTCTTTATTGATGACTATTCAAGAAAGACTTGGGTATATTTTCTAAAAGAAAATCTCAAGCCTTTGACACTTTTAAAAAATTTAAAGCTATGGTTGAAAGAAGATGGTTTAAAGATTTAATCAATGAGATCCATTAGAGGTAGAGAATTCTTATCAAAAGAATTTAACAAATTTTGTAAGGATAATGAGATCCGAAGATTTCTAACAGCTCCTTACTCCCCATAACAAAATCGAGTGGTGGAGAGAAAGAATATAACTGTTGATCCCACTTTAATGGATCTTAAATTCCTTAACTTGTGTAAGGTTTAGTTATGCAAGATAAATCCTACACAACTTATGATAGAAACTTTGTTTGATAATACTAAAGATTATATAGAATCCAATCTTTAATATAAGAAGAATTCTTCAATGAAACAGTAATTCTAATGAACACACATATTAACAAACAAAAGCTTTAATATATTAATATGAATACTCTAACTAGTATTAGGGTTACAAAACCTTGAAGCTATGAACAACTCTATGAATGACTCATTTTTGATACAATTTATGATAATTAACTCTATGCCCTAGTACCTCCTTTTATACACCAAGGAGTCCTAGTCGATTTATAATATATTACAAAAACTTAGAATATTCTTAAAGATCTATTCTATAAATAACAATCCTTATCAACTAAGTAATCTTGATCTTTAAGCAATCTTTATACTTTCTCTGATAAGTCTTTGATCTCTTCTCTGTCAGCATAAACTCTTCTAGCAGTTGTAATCTTTCATACTAACAGCATTAACTTTCAACACTAATAGTAGTAACTTTTGTACCAGCAGTATTAACTGTGTACAAGCAGTATTAACTACTTAAAATGTTTTATTCAATCTTTATCAGAAGCACTAAGTTACACTAGCAGTAATAATATATACTAGCAGTAGTAACTTATACTAGCAGTAGCAATATACACTAGTAATAGTAACTTATAGTAGCAGTACTAACTACTTAGCATATTTTTTTCATTAAGATTACTAACAACACTAATTAATGCTTAGCAGCAGTAACACAAACCTTAGCAGCAGTAACTCTAAGATCATCAAGAAGTTTTTTAATCCTAACAATCCTCCCCTAAACTTGATATTTATCTTCAAAATCATCAAGTTTCTTGATTAAAAGCTTCATTAATCACCAGGAGGATGCTTCCAAACACTTCATCGATTCTTGAACTATTTTGTGATGAGCTTTAGAAGCTGATAACACATTTCATTCTAATGATTAGCTTGCAGCTTCTTATTCAGCATCTCTGTGATTGTAGCAGGTGTAAGAGGATATCTCTTCTCTACCAACATAAAGACATGCAGACTTTGAAACCTCACAAAGTGAACTCCACAAGAATCAAATAGCTTCCAAACTAATACTTTGTTTCCTTGTAAATTCCTCCACACTGTATCTTCTACAAAATGTTCAAACATTATCTTTAGATCACCCCATAACACTCTCGCATAGCCCTCCTCTGGCCTTGTATACCCATGCTTAGCTTTAAGCAATTTCTATAGAGTTTCCAAATCTTCCCTGTCAAAGCTTCTAAGCATCTGAATAAAGGTTGAGTACCTCTTTGAACTTCCATCAGCTCTTATAATTTGATAGTAGCTGATCTTTCCTTCTTTAATAATCTTCCAGTCAACAATGCTTGGAGGCTTAGTAGCTAAAGGTATAGCATCAACTGCTACTTCCTCTTCATCAGGAACAATTTTCATGAGCTCTTTCATCTTAGCTGCTTCCTGATCATCATCCACATTCTACTTCTTTGCATTCTCTTGTTCTAGCTCATCTCCTGCTCTTTTTGAACTGCTTTCTTGTGCTATCTTTGCTTTCTTGGAACTTTCTTCCATTACTTCTTCTTTCTTGGAACTTTCTTCCATTTCAGTGCCTTCCACTAACTCTGTTCTGAAGTCAACAAAGGTGTCCACCCTCTTGAAAGCTTTGTCAATTAATTCTTGAATATTTGTAAAGGACTTGCTCTTCAAGTCTTTGGGCTTCCATCCTGCCATATTCTTCAGGTAAGTACACATAATACTCCTTTGTTGAGCTCTTGTAGGTGGTCTATTTCTCTTTTCTTCTGCTCTCTTAGCTGCAAAGTGCTTTCTTCTTTTCTCCAAGAGTTGTTGAAACAGTGTAGCCTTCTCATCAACAGTCAACTCTTCTTGCTCCTCTGCTTGTAGTCTTTGAGCCAATTCATAATCAGTCTCAATCTTAGCCTGAATGTCATTCCATTCTTCAATCAAGGCTACATTGGCTTCATCTTTTTCCCTTGCAAGCCTCACTTCCTCATCAAATTCAGCTTGTAATCTTATAGCTTCTTGTTCATCAAAGCTGATTTGATCTTTCTTCTTCATCTGCAAAGGTTCTTCAACCATTATACCTTTACCCTTGTCCTTTGAAGGAATTGTTGTTGTTGTTGTTGTTATTGATTCACTTGGCTCTTGAAGAAGAATTCCTTTAGTAGTTGTTGTTGTAGCAGTAGTAACCTTAGGTTTTACACTTTTCAATTCTGCCAGTGCTTGAGCCAAAGTTATTTCATCTTCAGTTATTGTAGCAGCACGAACTGGAATTATACTGGCAGTACTAACTGTTGTAACAGCAGTATTAACTTGAGTAGCATCATCTTTCTTACTATTAGAAACTCTTTGTTCTATAATAAATACTTCTTCACCAGCAAGATCATTAACATCAAACATATCTTGATCATTCACAACATCATTCACGAGGGTAATATCTATATCAGCATCAATATCATCAATTTTCCTCCCTTGTTTGGATGCATCCTCCTGATCATCCAAACTAGCTTCATCAGAGGAAACTACTCTTGCAGATCTACCAACCTTGTATAATCTTCTAAGCTTATGAGTTCTTGACCCTCCTTTCTTCTCCAACTTCTTGACTCTTTTCTTTAAACTTGTAATCTCTTGAGCTTGAGTAGTCTTTATGTTCTCCAGGTCAAGCACTCTTTGTTACAATTTGGTACAAAAATCCATTAATTCCTTAAGTTGCATACTAGGCTCCTTATTGGCAGCCTCATCTGCTACATTTGTAGGATCACTAGGCTGAGGTACCTCAGTGTCCTTTCTCTTTGACCTCCTAGATTTTTGTTTCTTTTGAGGTTGAGATGATGAAGGTTGAGTAATGATGGGTGTGTGATGGGGATCAGTTGGCATTGTTTAACTTTCTCCCATTTCTTCTTGAGCTTGAACAATCATTGTTGGAAATAATGGTGTTTCCCTTCCAGAAAAGTCTTTTCCTTGCCTTCTCATGTTAGCAAAAATCTTCTTTGTGTGAGAGGGTGTAACATAAATCCTTTTGTGACTTGACATCCCCTCCAATTGATTATCCAAAAAGACTTGTATAAACCTTGGATATATCAAGAATTTACCAGCATTATCCAAGTTCTTCATCATGCTTTCAAAAAATATACTTGGAAAAGTTAAACTTTTGGTTTGTGGTTAAACAGATAATTGTAGAAGCCATAGTGCTACTAAATTCATTCCATGCAGTAGTCTTAGCACTTAGGCATTACAAAATAGAATGAATAAGAAATTTCCATTAAGAGGAAAAGAATGTCTTATAGAAAGTTAGCTTTTGTAAAAAATTTCATACCCCATTCTTGTAAGTTCTTCAAAAATGGTAGCATTAGGCAAGCAATCCGTACCTTCCTCCTCATCCAATTGAAGGTCACGTCTAACAGATGCTTCAGTAACAACTATCTTCTTCCCATCCACTAGGGCTTGTAACTATTGTTCCCCATTGACCATTTTCACCTTGACAGTATCCCAAAATTGTTCAATACACGAAGTATATATAGTGGGATTAACGGTTAAAGCATACTTTATGGTGTGTGCATTCAAAAAATCAACAACTTGTTCAAACCTCTCACTTTCAGTGGGTTTAGCCAAAAACACGACTAAATTGTGAGTATTAGCAAATTGTAGGGTCGTCATTGTGTTGGGTTTTGATGATGAATGATGAAATTGAGTTAGGGTTTGTGATTAGAGAGTATATGATTGAATGAAATAGATTAAATGAGTGAATGAAACCCTTAATCGAAGTATTTATAAAACTACCCTCAACAGCATTAACGTTCACCAGCAGTTGTAAGTTATGCCTAGCAACAATACTTTCAACAAGCATATAGTAACCCAGACAGTATAACTCCGCAGAAAGTTAAGCCTAACGCCATTAACTTACAACCAAACTCAGTGAGTAAGTTATGCTAGCAGCATTAACATTCCGAACTAGCAGTAAGTTATCTGCCTAGCAGCATAACTTTCCTTAGCAGCAGTAAGTTTATCCTACAGCATTAACTTTCCCAGCAGTAGTAAGTTTATGCCTAGCAACATTAACTTTGAATCACCAACATTAACTCCAATTCCATTTTCAAATCAGCTTTACCTCAATAAATTTAACATTGTAGCTCTCAAATCTCTTTGTCGTTTTGGATTTCTCCCATTCCTTTTTACTCATAAATTCTCTCTTTCTGTTTTAAACAACTCTCTTTCTGTTTTTTCAACTCACCACTTCTCTCATCTTTTTCTCACCAAATAAATCGATATTGTTTTTTATCACACATCTTCCTTTCTGTTTTTCAACTCACAAATTATCTCAATTCTTTTACTCACTAAATCACTCTTTCTTTTTTAACACATCTCTCTTTCTGTTTTTATTCTCACCAACTCTCTCAATTCTTTTACCTCACCATTTTCATAATCAAGACTTTAAAGATTGAGCATTCCAATACTAAGCAATCAAATATTGAAATCTACTTACATCAAATGCTTTTGTAAGCAAATCTGCAACATTCTTGCTCAGTATGAATCTTGGTCTTTTAATTAGCTTCTTTCATTGGAATCTCTGATAAAGTGATGTCTAATCTCAAGTGCTTGTTTTTATGAAAAA
The DNA here is from genome assembly GCA_026074375.1 of Tanacetum coccineum. Classification (NCBI taxonomy): domain Eukaryota; kingdom Viridiplantae; phylum Streptophyta; class Magnoliopsida; order Asterales; family Asteraceae; genus Tanacetum; species Tanacetum coccineum. The sequence goes on from BQNB010008219.1 coordinate 76,471, forward strand.
CAAGGTCCTTTAACTATCCATATAGTACTCTACATTTAATATAGATCATTATAGGCATAAAGTTATACCATATCAGAGCAATTGAGTGTGAGTCATAGCACTTGACACACGCAACATGAAGCATCCCCCCCCACCTTCTACATATTCAGCCTCTGTTGTGGAATTAGCAACTACAGTCTGCTTCTTGCACTGCCATGAAATCAATCTACACCTAATAAATTGACAACCTCCTGTTGTAGACTTCCTATCCAAGCTTGCTCCAGCATAATCACTATCAGTGTATGCTACCAAATCAAAAGGGAATCTTTTGGATACCAAGAGGCCTAATTTTAGGTTGAACCTTTTTAGTATCAAAAGTTCTTTCGCAGCATGAAGAGTGACGCTTTGGTTACTTGATATCTGCACAGCAACACGGCAAACATAATATCAGGTCTTTCTAAAGAACGACGCTAAGATACATCAGTGAGACCATCATTAATCTATATAAATGAACATCCACTTTCTTTCACCATCTTCATCCTTGAGCAAAGGCTTTTGAGTTTCTATAGGTGTGCTTGCTGTCATGACTCCTAAAACCAAATGATCTCAAAACTCAGTCACATACTTGTCTTGACTGATAAACAAATACCCATCCTCCATTTGCTTTACTTGTAGAGCTAGAGAGCAGCAATTGGATTCACGCCGAGTAGAACTCATTTGAACTTCTTATGCATCAATCTTCTAAATCAGTGCATAATACTACTTTGTAAGCCAAAAATGATATCATCTACATATACTTGAACTAACAGTATATCATCTTTGTTCCTTCTGATAAACAAAGTCTTGTCTATTTTTCCTCTCTAAAACCTATTATCCAACAAATAAGTTGACAAGGTTTCATACCAAGCTCTTGGAGCTTGATGCAGTCCATAAAGTGCCTTTTCTACTTTGTATACTCTATCAGGAAAGTCTGGATCTTCAAAATCCTTTGGTTGACAAACATAGATTTCCTCTTCAATCTTTCCAAAAGAAAAAGCACCTTGACATCCATCTAGACACCATAAAATCTTTAATGAAGCATAGGTTAAGAATAGCCTAATTGCTTTATCTGGCCATAGGGAGAAATAAACGTGCATCATAGTCAATCATTATCTTGAGTGTACACTTAAGCACCAATCTTGCTTGTTCTTTACATAATGACTCTTTCTTCTTTCTTGTTTCTGTAAACCCATTATGAAAAGCTCATCCTGCATAGCTTCTATCCAGCTGGATCCTTTAATGCATGAATTACCTTTTTGGGTTCTTCTTGTGATAGAAAGCAAGCAAACAAGCAATTTTGAAAATCTTTATGGTTGGAGGTTGTGCCACGTATACCTCCTCACTGATAAAACCGTTCATGAATGCACTTTTTACATCAATTTGGAATAATTTAAAATCTAAGGCGTAAGCATAAGCTAATAATATTCTAATGGACTCAAGTCTAGCAACCGGAGCATAAGTTTCATCATAATCAATGCCCTCTTGTTGGTTGTAGCCTTGAGCAACTATGTTAGGAAAATAGATTGTAACATACTTAATACTGGTAGTATAACAGTTAAGTCTGGTAGTGATAGTTAGTTCTGTTAGTATTGAGTTAATACTGGCAGTACTAAGTTAAGTCTGGCAGTACTAAGTTAGTACTGGTAGAGTATAGCAGTACTAGAGTTAGTACTGGTCATAGTTAATTCTGTTTATAGTTAAGTCTGTTTATGTAACAGAATAGTAATAGTTATCTTAGAGATATCTTAGGAAAGGATGAGTATTATCCTTTTACACGTTTGTAAAGCCCATTAGGGTTTCCTTGGTGTATAAGAGGAACCCTAAGGCACAATGATATGTACGAGTACGTTTGAGAAATATCAATAGAAGCATAGAGCTTTATAGTAAATTAGTATTGTCGTTTCTTCTTTACTCTTGTGTTAAGATTCCGCATTAACACTTGATAATTCATAGTCAGTGTCTCTCATATAGTTAATTTGGATTTATCCGAGTTATCTATAGTCTTACAAAGGCTAGTCAGATCCTAAACCAAGGACCTACAAGTGGTATCAGAGCCTTTAGAGGGACTCTGAGAAAGAAGAATCACTAGATCACAAACAAACACTCTCATACAATTCTATACAAAATGTCTAACCCTGCCAATGATGATTTCTCACAACATCTCAGTGATGAGGAAGAATCAAACCATGAAGATGCATCAGCCACTGGTGCTGAACCTAAACAACAACAACCAATGATTCCCCAAACTACTGCTATCTCAAATATCAAACTCCCAATTCTGAAGAAGGAGGAGTATGATATATGGGCAATGGAGATGGAGCATTACCTTGAGTACATTGACAATGAGGTATGGAAGGTAATTCAGAATGGTAACTCCAAGAAGAGAATTTCAATTGGAAAGGATGGTGTTGTTCGAGTACTTTCACCAGTTACTGCTGCAGAGATTCAAGCTGTTGAAAAGGAGAGGAAGGCAAAGAATATTTTGTTGATGGCCATTCCTAAAGAACATATGAGAAGATTTCATGGAATGGATGATGCTAAAGAAATCTGGGAAGCCATCAGAACTAGGTTTGGTGGTAATGCTAATTCAAAGAAAATGCAAAAGGCTGTTTTCAAACAACAGTTTGAAGCATTTAGAATATCCAATTCTGAAGGACTAGAAAAAGGATATGACAGGTTTCAACAGTTACTATCTCAATTGGAAGCTCATGGTGCTGAAGTATCAACAGAAGATGCAAATCATAAGTTTCTTAGGTCTTTGCCTTCAGCATGGTCTAATCTGGCAATGACTATGAGAACTAACCCTGAGATTGACAATTTATCAATTGATGATTTGTACAATAACCTTAGAGTTTTTGAGCAAGAAATTCAGGGTGCTTCAAAAACATCTTCAAGTGCTCAAAATGTTGCTTTTGTTTCACAAAGCAAAAGCAGCACTAATAAGGTTAAGTCTGGTTTTACTGGTGCCTACAGTACATGCACTCCTTCTACTTCTTCAACCAATGCTCCTGAAAAAGAAGTTCATGCTGGGTTTGCTGATGAAGTCATCTATTCCCTCTTTGCTAAACAAACAGAGGATTTGGATTTACTTCATGAAGATTTGGAACAGATTGATGATGTAGATATTGAAGAAATGGACATCAACTGGCAAATAGCAATGATTGCTATTCGAATGAAGAAGTTCTATAAGAAGACAGGAAGGAGAGTTCGCGTGGATGGAAAAACTCCTGTTGGCTTTGACAAAAAGAAGCTTGAGTGCTTCAATTGTCACAATACTGGTCACTTTGCTAGGGAATGTACAGCAAAGGGGGTACAAGATGGAAAGAAGAAGAGAGATTCTCCTTATCAACATCAAGAAGCTGGGAAGCAAGAGAAGAATCAGATGGGTTTGCTGACAATGGATGATGGGATTGTCAATTGGGGAGAACACACTGAAGCTGAAGAAACAAATCATGCACTTATGGCTATCAGCTCAAGCAATGAGGTATCTTTGTGTTCTAAAACTTGCACTGATTCATATAATAAGCTTAAATTATTGTATGATGAACAAATGACTCATTTAGGTGAATCAAGGAGCACAAATACTTGCATATAGATCACAGCTGTTAAGGAACCTATAATCTCAACTTGTTACTCTCAAAAACAGCAACTTTCTCTAAATGAAAAGCTTGCATATTCAAGCTAATGAAATACATTGCAAAAGATGACAACTTAAAAGATATAGAGAATAGGAAAGAAAAGCTGACAAAGATAAGGAACAATTCAGAAAACAGTAGATACATGGGAAAATTCTTCCAAGAAACCTTTGGAGAATAATAATTCTGGCAATGAGGGTTCAATGATAACTTGGCTAGGGTTTGAAAATAAAATCTAATGATAGAGGTTTCTAAGTCTGAGGAAGAATGAATTTTTCTGTCTTTAAGTGTTCAAAAGAGGATACGTAGGAAAACCTTCGTACAATTAGAATACAAAGAACCAAAGAATTTAAAGGTGTCCCCACCTCCTTTAAGTGGAGATAACTTCTCACCACTAGAGGAAATGATATTCTTGTATGTGTATGGTAAGAAGGTCCTCAAATACTGAAATTAGTGTGTCAAATGAGAATTCTTCTGAGCATTCCTTCCTGTCCATCAATGACAGTGAAGGATTCTTGTGAAAATATCTCTGAGCACTCTTTTGAAACTGAATCAGAAAGTGTAAGTGAACCAAATGAGTTGTCTAGTCAAAGCATGGAAGTAACAAATGAAAAAGATGTGTCTGCTCCAAAATCAAAAGAAGTTGAACCTAGTTGTGTCTCACACATAAAAACTCCTAGGCAACCACTCACAGATAAAGAAACACATACAGTTAATAGGAAGAATTGGAATGATATGATGAAAAGAGAACTAGGGGAAGGTTACTCTTTTACAAAGAAGAAATGTTTTGTTTGTGGTAGTCTAAATCACTTGATTAAAGATTGTGACTATTATGAAATGAAAATGGCCAGGGAAGCTGAGGTTAAGAGGGTTGTTAATACTGGTAATGGGGTGGCAAAACCAGTATGGACAAATGCAAACAGGATTAATCATGCTAATCAATTTGTTCCTAGATCAGTACAACTTAATGCTGGTAGGCCAAAGTTTAATACTGTTAGGCCTAATATTAATACTGGTAGGACAAATATTAATTCTGGTAGGCCAAAAGTTAATGCTGTTAGTCCTAAAGTTAATACTGTTAGATCTAACCAGCCAGTAACTCACAAAACCTCAAACAGTTCAAGTCCCAAAAGACCACAGATGAATCAAATGAATCAAAGAAGGGATTTTTCAAAATCATATTCATCTGTAAGAAGACCTTTTGCAAACTCTACAGCACAAATGGCTAATTCTAATGCTGTAATGGGAAGTTGGGGATCTGCTGTTAAGACCTCAGCAAGTTATAATTGGAGAAACACAAGACCAAACTTCAATTATAACAGGAGGACCACACTTATTAGAAACTGTGAATGCTAATGGTCCACAGAGGCAGACCTCACTTGCCAAAGGCCTGGGTCCCTAAGAAATAATTTCTCTTTTTATCAGTGCGGAACATCCACTGAAGAACATGGTAGATAGAGGTATATTTGATAGTGGATGCTCAGGGCACATGACAGGTAACAAGGATCAACTAGAGGATTTTGAAGAATTCAATGGAGGATCTGTTACCTTTGGAGGTAGCAAAGGCTACATATCTGGTAAAGGTAGAATAAGAGTTGGTAATTTAGATTTTGATAGTGTGTCTTTTGTAAAAGAATTAGGGCATTTTAATCTTTTCTCAATATCACAAATTTGTGATAAGCAGCACAAGGTTCTTTTTACTGAAACTGAATGTCTTGTTGTGTCTTCTGATTTTAAAATGCCTGATGAAAATCAGATACTTTTTAAAGGATCCCCTAGACACCTACAAACATGTACAGTATTTGCCAGAAGACACCTTCTCCTTCAAAAAGGCTTTTTGCCTGTTTGATTGCAAAAGCCACATCTGATGAATCTAAATTATGGCATAGGAGGTTAGGTCATATCAATTTTAAAAACCTAAACAAACTTGTGAAGGGAAACCTTGTTAGAGGTCTACCTTCCAAGGTTTTCAAAAATGACCACACTTGTGTTGCCTGCCATAAAGGCAAACAACACAGGGCCTCTTGCAAGGCCAAGATAGAAAGATTGATACTGAGGCCTCTACAGCACCATGCCATATGGATCTTTTTGGTCCTCTTCTGTGAAAAGCATTAATCAATGCAAGTTATGCCTTGTAATCCACTGATTAATGTACAAATTTATTTGGGTATTCTTTTTGCTTCTAAGGATGAAACTAGTGGCATTCTTCAGACCTTTATTAGGCAAATTGAAAACCACTAAGTACATAGGTTAAATCATAGATCATATTATTGAACTGAATTTTAAGACTAGAATATGCATGCATTTTTGTGAAACAAGGGAAATAAAAACAAGAGTATAGTACTGCTAGAACCTCCACAACAAAATGTAGTTGCTGAAAGAATGAACATAACCCCTAAATGAGGCTGCTAGAACTATGCAAGCAGATTCTCTCTATACCAACCATTTTTGGGTAGAAGCAGTGTAGTACTGCTTGCTATATCTTTAATAGGGGGAAGAGTAACAAAACCTCAAAAGAAAACTCCTTAAGCTTTTGTTTGGCCATAAAACCAATTATTTTTTTAAAGCCTACATTAAGGACCTATTGGGTGTCCATGATCACCATTCTAGATACTCTTAGATACTGTGGCATGGCAATTGTGGAACAAACTGATGAGGGATTCTTATGTGTTTTACTCACAAAATAGCAAACCTAAGGGTTTATAAATTTAGTAACCCAAAAGATAAAGTAAATCTGCATGTTAACTTTCTTGAAGATAAACCCAATGTCAAAGGAGTAGGATATAGATGGATGTTTGATATTGACTATCTTTCTGATTCTATGAACTATATTCCTGTGTCTTTGGAGAATCAAGCTAACCCACATGCAGGTGATTCAGAAGTAACTAACAGTGCAGGTACTACAACACCTATTGCTTCTGAGGAAAAAGATGAGGAAGTAGAGCTTATTGTTGTGCCTTCAGCTGTAAGGATTCCTGAAGAAAAAGATGAATCAAGGACTTCTCCCACAAATTCAAAGAAAGAGGTTTCCTCTTCTGACTCTTTGGAAGACAGTCCTAAGATTCAATCTTTTAGAAGAAAGTTAGATGAAGTTGCCCTAAAGCATTTAGGGACAGTCCCTGAAAACAACACTACCAGTACTCCTTCAGTTAATACTGGTAGTCACACAGTTAATACTGGTAGGCTTGAACATGATGATTCACTTATGCCAGAGCTAGAAATCTTTCACAAGCCTGAGACAGGGATCTTTGATGAGGCATCTTATGATGAGGAAGGTGTGATAACTGATTTCAATAGTCTTCCTACAGAAATTGAAGTCAGTCCTACTCCTACACTTAGGATTCATAGTGTTCACCCAAAAAGTGAAATACCTTGGTGATCCTAAGTGCAGCTGTGCAAACTTGGAGCAAATTGCCTGAACAATATCAGGAGCTCCTGCTCTTCGCATCAATTCAAAAGCAGCAAAGAAACAATCACAAAGATCAACAGCATTGTTTGTTTGCATGTTTTCTATCTCAAGAGGAACCTAAAAAGATTGCTGAAGCTTTACAAGATGACAGTTGGGTTCAAGCCATGCAAGAAGAACTGTTACAGTTCAAGCTACAACAAGTATGGGTTCTTGTAGATCTACCTCATGGAATGAAGGTGATTGGCACCAAGTGGGTCTACAGAAATAAAAGAGATGAGAGAGGCGTGGTTGTGAGAAATAAAGCAAGATTGGTAGCCCAAGGGTACACACAGGAAGAAGGTATTGACTATGATGAGGTTTTTGCTCCTGTGGCAAGAATAGAAGCTATCAGGTTGTTTTTGGCCTTTGCCTCATTTATGGGGTTCATAGTATACCAAATGGATGTTAAAAGTGCTTTTCTGTATGGCACTATAGATGAAGAGGTTTATGTATCACAACCTCCTGGTTTTGTTGATCCTGATCATCCAAATAAGGTTTATAAGGTGGTCAAAGCTTTGTATGGACTGCACCAAGCCCCTAGAGCTTGGTATGCTACTTTATCAACATTCCTAGAGAAGCATGGATACAAGAGGGGCACAATTGACAAGACTTTATTCATTAGAAGGAACAAAAAGGATATCATGTTGGTTCAAGTATATGTTGATGATATCATTTTTGGGTCTACCAACAAGTCTTGGTGTGATGAGTTTGAAGCCTTGATGCAAAGCAGATTTCAAATGAGCTCCATGGGTGAACTCACATTTTTCTTAGGTCTACAAGTCAAGCAGAACAAGGGAGGAATCTTCATATCTCAGGACAAGTATGTAGCTGAAATACTCAAGAAATTTGATCTTGTGAATGTGAAAGCTGCAATAACACCAATGGAGACAAAGATGCCTTTGACAAAGGATGAGGAAGCTTTTGATGTAGATGTACACTTGTACAGATCTATGATAGGTTCCCTCATGTACTTAACTGCTTCTAGACCTGATATTATGTATGCAGTATGTGTTTGTTCACGTTTTCAGGTGACTCCAAAGACTTCTCATCTCAATGCTGTCAAGAGGATCTTCAAGTATCTCAAGGGCAAACCAAACTTGGGATTATGGTATCCTAGGGAATCACCCTTTGACTTGGAAGCATTCTCTGATAGTGACTATGGAGGGTCCAACCTTGACAGGAAATCCACAACTGGTGGTTGTCAATTTCTTGGACAAAGACTTATCTCATGGCAATGCAAGAACAAGACAAATTGTGGGACACTTCAAAACTAAAGCTGATATGTAGCTGCTGCAAATTGCTGGACAAGTATTGTGGGTTCAAAATCATTGCTGGATTTATTGTTTCAATTCATGAATACCATAATCACATTGACATTGAAGCACAATATGCATTGTGAAGGAACCAGTATTTCATTTAAGGATAAAGCACATCGGATTGTCACCAATTGTAAGAGATTGATATGAGAAGAAGTCATAAGTGTAGAGAAAATCCACACAGACTTAAATGTAGCTTGACTTGTGTCCAAACCCTTTGATGGACCACGTTTAATTAATTGGGGAATTAGCATTGTATGATTTAACAAATAATTTTTTATAGGGGAGGCTTAGTTGTATGTTTATTTTAATTATGTTGCGCTAAGTAGTCTTAATATTGTTAGTTAAGTTTATATTAATACTGGTAGCTATGTCATATTAATTCTGGTAGTTTAGTAGAGTTAATTCAGGTAGTTAGTTTTCATTAATTTTGTCTATACAATTTCTTGCAGTATGTTTTTCTTTGTTTTAGACTAATTTTGCAGGCATAGCATGGATGAAAGGGAGGAATGCCAAGGTTTTTAACTGTTGTACATTTTTCATACATATTTAATTCTGGTTGAAAAAGAATTAATTCGGGTTGACTCTTAATTAATTCTGGTTGACCAAAATTAAGTCTGGTAGTGTAATTGTTAATACTGGTAGGTTTATTGTTAATGCTGGTTGCGGGAAATTTGACTTTTTCTGACTTATCACTGTTTAAATGTTACCGTTAGAGATTTTTACGGCGCAATAGTCGTACAACAGAGAAGCTATATATAGATAAAGTTTGATTTCTCTTTCATACTTTTCTTTTTATTGCTATCTTCTTTTATTGCAAAGTAAAAATTTCCTCTATAACAAAAATAGTCAAGAGTTCTGTTACCAGCATCTACAATTTTCAATCGCATTAAAACCCGAGTACATTGAATCTGGATTGTCCAATGGCTCAATTAAAGTATTGTGACAAACACAATCAAGTGGGGTTTTTGCGCAAGCCTGACGAGAGTGCAGGGTTTGCTGAGATAGTGGATTTTCTTCGAGGTTCCAACCTCAGGTATGCCTTAACTACAAATCCAACTATCTATGATTCTCTTATCAACTCCAGTTTTGCAGCACTGCATACCGCAAATACTTTCGTGATGGGACTCTAGATTATAAAGGAACAATAGTTAAACCATAGGTACCCCAATCTCTGAGGCATCATATAAGGATTACTTCAATTAGAAGCGCCACAGGAATAACAATGTTGCAAATGATGAAACTTTTTTGAGGGATTGGGGCATTAGGGTATCTACTGATGGATCCTTTAATTATGGAAAAGGATTTTTCACAACCAATTGGAGAACTCTATCCACCATCTTTTAACACTGTTTAAGCTCTATAAAGTGGTGCGTGGGATTAATTGGTAGCAATATTGCTACTGCTTTGGTCTGTCTATCCACTGGTAGAGTTTATAACTTTTCAAAACTTATTTTTGATGGAATGGTGGCAAATTTGAAAAGCAAGACAAAGTTTTTGATGTATCCTCGATTTCTTCAAATGATCTTAAATACTCAAACGGAAGACAAACATCTTTATCTAGCTGTGAGCCTGACTAAAAAGATCTTTGGGAACATGAAAAGGGGTTTTCGGGGGGCACCAAGACCTTTATTGCCTTTCTATGTTGCTTGTTGAACTTACCTAACTCAAATGCAGGACAAAACATGCTGCTCGTGACTCAACCCAACCCTCATCATCAACTCTTTGGTACCTCTAAAACTACAACTATCAAACACCACTTTCCCAAAACCTACACCACCACCTATCCCTTCACCTACACAAATACCTGACACTGAACCTACACCATTTGAGCATACTTATGAGGAATCGTCTCCTGTCCACCATCACTTCTCACCCCCACAAGAACAGGCTCCAAGTCAAATGCCTATGGATGATTTACTTCATGAAGTTCCTAAGTTGATATCAAGAATTGACAGCTTGGAGATGGATCTCAAACAAACCAAGCTGACCATGGGAAATGCCATAGTGAAGTTAGTCAAGAAAGTGAAGAAGATGGAAGGGTTTTTGAAAAAGAGGAATTTGGTTTTGACAGATTCAGAGGAGGAAGAACCTGAGGCTCAGGGGAGGAAAAATCAAGATGATCCTCAGGATTCTTCAGTACAAGGATTGGTTACTCCTTCTACAACAAAGGTAAAAGCTTCAGGGGAGGAACAAGAGGAAGACATAAGTCCAAACACTCTTGAAGCAGCCAAAACTCTCTCCAAGGTTGCCTCTTTAAAGAAAAGGTCTATTGACAAGGGAAGGAGATACAAGAGAAGAAAAGAGGCTAAGGGAAAGAAAGTAGTCTCAAGCCTGGATTTTCAAGAAGAAGTTGATGCTGGTGCTGAACAAGTTAATACTGCTAGTGCTGAACAAGTTAGTACTGCTGAAGGAGTTAATACTGGCAGTATTAAACTTTATACTGGTGATTGAAACACTTAGTATGGTAATGTACAGTTAGTATGTTGTGCTAGAAGTCTACTTTTTTGATAAGATAAAGGACAACGAGAAGGAGAAAAGCTCCATGATCAGGAAAAAACTCCAAAAAGTCAAAGGAACAAGTTTTAAAGAGGAAGCTAGTTCTTGCTGAAGCAATTAGGTGGGTTATGAGCAAAAAGGATGAGGTAGCGAAACAAGTTCATTTGGATTTCTCTCTTAGCTCAAAGAATTGTAGAAGAAGAAGCGTTGAGATGAGCAACTGATTGAAAAGAAAAAGCTCAAGTTCAGATTGAGCTTCAGCATTACACAAATGAAGAAGGGAATCTAATTAGAGCAAAGATTGAAGTTAATGCGGAGTTGTCATAGAGATGCTAGGAAGTGTACTTCAAAGAGTAGATTTCTGCAAAGAAATGGTTGATCTTGTCAATCAAGGAAGAAATACTTTGCAGAAGAAAGAGCTAGAGCAAAAAGAAACAAGCCCATGACTCAATCACAGCTGAAGACTTATATGATGAACTATTTGAAGAATCAAGGGACATGGAAGCTATCTCAGCTGAAAAGTTTGAGTTTTGAAGAAATCAAGAAGGAATTTGATAAGCTTGTGAAACAGGTTGAGTCCTTTGCACCAATAAGTTTTGAAGCCACTAAAGCTAGTTTGAAGAGATTTGGTGAAGAGCTTCAGACTAAGACTTCAAAAAGACTGAAAGAGGATGAAGATGTTGTAGCAAAGGATGATGAGTCAACCAAGAAGTTTGGAAAAAGAAGAAAACAGATGGCAAGGAAAGGATTGCATACAAGTGTTGATAAAGATGACTCTGAAGATTCAGATGAAGTTGGTGAGCAAGAAGAGTCTGTCACAGGTACTAAAACTCTAATTAATCCTGTTCCTGTAGCTATGAAAACACCTAGTATAGCCACCTATAAGATAATCAAGCAAGGAGAAAAAGGAGTGTACCAAATAGTTAGGGAAGATGGAACTGACATAGTGTACATTAATTTTGGTGCTATGATGAAGTCTATATCTAGAGATGATCTTACTGAGTTGTATAGGATTGTGATGAATAGATATGGGATGAATGGACCAGAGGATGAATTAGAGAGGGTATTTTGGAATTATTTGAAGAATATGTTTGAAGAACCTCTTAGTACAGATCCTATATGGAGTGAAGTAGGATAGCCAAAAGATCATAAGTTGGAGATATTATGAGTCTTGTAGAGTACATTGCTTGAACTTAGAGTCTATGGATGTATATATGTTGATTGAAAGAACATATCCATTATCTGCTGAGATGTGCAAAGCCATGTTAGATAAGAAACTACAAGGAGGAAAGCCAGATGAAAATTGCTACAAAATGTTAATAATGATGGAAAAGCAAGCTGGTATTAGGAAGTAGTAAAGTTTGTAAAATTAGAAGTCTAGGATAGAGATGAGAAGGATAACACTTGGTGGAGGTGCTATGCACTAACACAACAAATGGTTATCAGTTCACCATGTCTAATCGACATAAGGACTGGCTAGTCCAGGAGCAAACGGCTCTTGGTAAAGACTTTCTCTAAAATCCCGTTCTATGGTTGACAAATTGGCAAATTATGTTGTATGGTTTTCAACTCAACCTTATCTGTTAAAGTGAAGAGTTGGCTAGCCTACAAGCTTTATGGATTGTGGTAAAGGTGTGAAAAACATAACTAGTCCATAGATTATGGCTTATGGTCAAGACATTTTCAAAATCCATATTTAGAATAGTTGACATTTAACAAAACAGTGGATGGTCTATCAACTCTCCAAGTGTCAGTACAAAGAGTTGACTTGGTTATCAAATGTACTACCATGGATTTTACCTTTTCTAGTGCTAAGGATTGAATTAGCCTGAGCAAACGGCTACAGGTTAAAAGGCAGATCAAATTTGTTTATGGCTGTAATGGTTTTGCCAAAAACCATATGGTATTCAACTCACCATGTTTCAAGTACTGAGAGTTGAATGGTTTCAAGTTAAACCATGGACATACAACTTTGGTGGACAAAGGACTGGACCTACTCAAGTGTTAATGGCTAACTGGTAAAGAGACATAAAATCCTATTTAATACTTTCAATGATTCACCTCTCACAGGAGTTAACACACCTGGAAGTGATGAGAATAGACTGAAACTTTATGATTTGATGTACAAAATTGTCAATGGTGCTGATACAAAGGATTGCTGAAGAGCTTGTTGCTGCCCAAAGTTAAAAGGAGAAGACTTGAAGTGTTGCAGATCAAGAACAACTTGAAGAATTCTATTTTACAACATCCTCAGAAAGCTTAAAGTGTTTAAAGAAAGTATTTAAAGATCAAGAATGTTTTGAAGGAACTTGAAGTTCACAAGTAAAGATCAAGTTAGGGGAGGATTGTTGGGAAAATAGATTGTAACAGACTTAATACTGGTAGTATAACAGTTAGTACTGGTAGTTATAGTTAGGTCTGTTAGTATTGAGTTAATACTGGCAGTACTAAGTTAAGTCTGGCAGTATGTTGGAAACACGAAAAGTGTCGGTCACTTCCAAAGTTGTAACAAGTCTTAGCTCGTAGTTAGTATAAGGATTAGATTAGTAATCTAGTCCGGCCCAAGGCCCATGGGTGGTCCAACTCTAGCCCATGGGCCAGCCATAGTAGTATTTATACACCCTCTCCTAGACTTGGAGAGGGTTGGTTGTTTTCATTTTGTTAGTTGTTCACTTTGTTATCCATTCCATATTTCCATAATACACATTCATCCATTCCATCCAAGTTTCTCTAACAATCCAACCCACATCTCACTTCTTGTTCTTGGTTGATTCATTAGATTACTAGTATTCTACACTTAATACTTTGTACTGTCGGTACTAAATATAACTGTCAGTACTAACTATTTGTACTGTCGGTACTAAGTTAAGAAAACATTAATCCTAACATTTGAGCATCCTTTGCCTTCTCCAAATTAAGAACCTGTTTTTGTAAGTTGGTACACAAAATCATTAATTCTGTTAGTTGCATTCTATCCTCACCACTGAGAAGTGGATCATTGGAAGTTATAGGAACACTGTCATCATGATGTGTCTCATATGGAGGAACTTCAGTTTCCTTCCTCTGTTTCCTCCTAGACTGCTTCTTCTGAGGTCTAGAGGATGATGGTTGAGTAGTAATGGATGTTTGTTAAGAATCAGCAGGAATGCCTGAATCTACACCCTCATCTTGAGTAGCCTGAACCATCAATGTTGCAAACAGGGATGTTAATCTTCCAGAAAAATATTTTCATTCTCTCTTCATATTGGCAAAGATTTTCTTTGTGTGTGAGGGATTAACATAAATCTTTTTGTGATGTGACATATCCCCAAGCTGTTGATTGATAAACACTTGTACAAAACGTGGATACATCATAAATTTCACCCCTCTCTCTAAGTGCTTTACCATAGCATCAAAGATATACTTAGAGAAATTAAATTTTTGGTTTGTGGCCAAGCATA
>BQNB010008220.1:0-27017 GCA_026074375.1 Tanacetum coccineum
TGCTAGGCCTAGCCGGGACTAAATTGATGTGTTCAATTTAGTAGTCTCATATAGTCAAATAATCAGAAATCGAGAAACATAATGTTGAACCTAGAGATTGATTAAAATTCATGTCTCAGGTTCACATGATATCAGTAGAACAAAGGAATAGTTGATCGCTTATCTAAGGGCTGGCTCTAAAATGATTTAGAGTTTAGCAGTTGCATTGGATGGCACTCTCTGCTTAGTTGATCGGGATAGACTTAGACCAATTATAGTTGATAAATTGTCCAAGTGGGAGACTGTTGGAATTAGTGTTCAAGTTCATAACTAATTGGTAAGACTATTGTCAAAAGTAGAGTCCTTTTTTGGGTCGCCCTCAGTGAACCATAAAAGAGAAAAGGTTTCGAAGAATAGGTTACGGCGTAACCACTTTTGGATATAAATAGAGGGGTATGCCTAGGTCTTCATCATTCAATTCTAACTATCTATTTCTTACTCTTGTAAGACTCTTTCGTATTGACGGGACCCTAGGAGTTCGAATAATAATTTCTCTTGGTTCGTGGGTGTGAGACATTAGAGGTACTCTCGTTTGGGTACTCGCCTCCAAGTTTGACCAAGGTGGTCCGCGTGTGAGAAATTCGATTTTCTCAAAGGTTAGTATTTTCCTTTTATTTATTTATTTATTAATTTATTTTCTTTTAAGTTACTTTTAGTTAATTAGGTTTAGATCATTTAGGGTTTAGTTCCCTTTTAGCCATAGATTAATTATTATTTCCGCTGCGTGTTAATCTAGTTAGGGAATAGAAAACCTAACAGTGATCGGCCTTAATAGAGAGTTGTTCAAAGAAAACTAGAAACACCATCATGTCTGTTCGTTCCAAAAAAAAGTATCCATCAACAAAAATACTAATTTTGTCTTTTTGTGCGTCAAATTTTGTCTTCTACAACAAAATTGTTTTGTTTATTTAAAAAAAATATTTGGTTAAACAAAGAATAATAGTCGTGAGTAGGAAAAAAATTATCACCAACTACTAGTACTTTTGAAATTAAAATATAAAATATATGTGTCAAAATATCAATGGAGTTGCAGAGTCGGTTAATTACAACGGTGTATTTTAAACAAAAAAATTTATAAAGAATTATCATTACAATTTTTTTTTTTATTTTTACTTTTTGCATAATGATAATGTTACATTAAGTAGTAATTATTTATAAGTTCTATAAAGTTTTTAATAATAACCTCAATGATTGTAATATGATAAACTCGATTTTTTTTAAGTGGATAATTCATTTCGGACACTCGAAAAAAATATGTACAGTAAATTTGAATCGGGTGAAGCGCTAATCATTCATGTCAAAAACTAAGGTGGTGTTTGATTTGGACTTAATTGACTTAATGAGAAAAAAACTGAATGTATTAAGTCATATGAAAATTGTTTGTTTATGACTTAATAGAGAAAGATGACTTACTTAAAACATAAAGTGGTAAAACTGAGGGTGTCTGCATTAAGTCATCCGATAATTAAACACGACTTAATATAAAAAGTAAACAAATAGGCCTTAAGGTGGTGTTTGATATCGACTTAATATAAAAGAAACTGAATTCTTTTAAGTCATATGAAAACTGTTTGTTTGTGACTTAATAGAGAAAGATGTATATAATAAAATTGAAAGTATCCGCATTAAGTCATCTCTTAATTAAACATGACTTAATTAAAAATTTTAACAAACATATGGGTTTTTGTAAAAATTATTCCATTAAAGGATGATTTTTGTAAAAGGTTTGGCAAATTTTTTGAAAAAAATCATCCCTCTAAACATATGGGCTTGTTTGATATGGGGACAAGAAAAGTAATACTCGTAAAAATATATTTTCTCATGACAAGAAAAGCTTAAAAGGAAAAAAAAAATTGTGAACCAACCACAAGATTGTATAAATAGTAAAAATAAATTAATTATGACACATTAATACTAGTAACAACTTTTTCTATTTCTAGACTAGTAACGATGGTCTGACCCAAATATTTATTCTGGTGGGGTAAATCTCATCAAATGTTTTGATAAAATGTTGGTGTATCGAAATACAATGTTTTAGTGTGTATAATGAGAAAATGATTTTAAACGTGACAATTTATATCTTTATTTGATGTACATTAGCAGAGGTCTCGATTCTCGAAGGGGTTAAAGGTGTGCAAGTGGTATCGTCGCACTAAGCCTGTACTTAAAAAGAACCGAACATTTATTAGTTTTGCATATAAATACGTATAATATTAAATATATATTAGCCATAAAGTTTATATGGAGTTCGTCTGTATTTTACAAATGTAATAAGGTATTGTTATTGCCTAAGACCACCAAAAATCACGAAACACGAATGAAGATAAGTGTTCATTATAACGAGTGGAAAATAAGGTAATGTTAGAGCACCGGGTATCGGCATTAAACATTCATATAATGCCACTGCCACTAGGCCGGTCTCGATGTTGTGGCTGGGGTTATAGCCCGAAGCTGTGATGACTACACTATACTGGTTTCAGTGTTGTGGCTGGCGATATATCCCAAACTTGTGATGACTACTGTGAAACAATGTGTCTGGCGTTATAGCCCGAACCTGTATCTTGTGTGTGTATTACTTTACAATTTGCAATTTCCAATCTATAATGTTTATTAACATAACGTTAACTACAAGAACAACGGTGCAATAAGTGACTCGTGTAGTCATGTCTCTGTGATTACTTCGTATATGTCCATCTGAAGGTGCTCCATTGGGAAAAAAACAAGCACCGTGTAAGAAGAATAATACAAAGAGAACATGTACAATACACTTACAGAAATGGAAGCTATCGTTATGAGTTGATATATGCTGGGGAGAGGATGTTGTTTAGCAGCGCCTTCAGATTAGCCAGCACGTGTCGTGGCCCTAAACTTTCAAGGCCGATGAAGTTCAAAAGCTGCTCCAAATCCTATTAGCCGTATGAGATTGATTAAGCAGTGTTCATTCTGTAAAAGATATTGCAGAAATAAGGTGACAAAGTAAACAAACCTTGTTTAATAGAAAGACGGCGTAAGCTGATCTTGTCGTGTCCTGCCCTTCCAAGAACAAGGGAAATTCCGTCGGCTTTGAACTTGAGGAAGGTAATGAGATCGATGTGAAATCAGATGACGTCGGCTCTACTGAGGGAGCATAGTCACAGATATATGTACGAGAACCTCCTAAACGAAATGGGTAGCGCAAAGGGATTTCTAAATAGAAAGCGATTAACGAAACAGCCTGCAAAATGTAAATCGCATTTTAATTTAGGATGTTCAACAAAGACCATGAATGTCCTTTTAGATATTAAGTGCAGGTTGAGAACGTACATGTGCAACATAACCGAGAGCAGTTGCTGAGCTCTGGACTTCCTTCTTATCAGTGAAAAAACTTATCTTCTTAAAAGGGAGCACGGTGAGATGAAGACCTGAAATAGTCAAAGACCCTGGATCCAAGGTTTTCGATCCAGAAGAAATCCCTGCAGAGCCATAAACATCTATAAATTATTACATTCAGAGGGTTCTAATTGCATAATGCACATCACTATAAACTCTTATATACAAATAGATATATGGGTGTTACAATTTCTACATGTTTTACGGCTCTACAGGGAATGGGTGTGTGTTGTCCAAGACTGCTCACCTTTCACGACCCTCCCCCATAGGTAAACTCTGTGGACCATTTGTGCTGTGAGTTGGGACCCTCTTATGTCGCCCTGCATATCACGACTGACCTTGACTTGCTACTGTGCTTAGGTGGCTGTGTGTGTGTGTGTGTGTGTGTGTGTGTATACAAATTCTAAGTATACTGAGTAAACATGATGTGACCAATCTGACATTGAAGTCGTGAACAAAAGTTGTGAAAATATAAAGAGCTTAGCCATTAAACACAAAAAACAGAATTAATCTGTTTATTTCTCAAAAGGGTTGCTTTCATACAAATAGGGATAAAAAGCTGTACATACCATAGTTATACCGAAAATGCACGTGAGTGCTGAATATGTTTGACACATCAGTAACTTAGGAAGCTCAAAATCTCACTAGGGAGTGTTATTGATAGAGGGGAAATTTAAATTACTAGAGTTCATTTGCCATCAGATCTCACCACTAAACTCACCATCTTTTTACCTCAGATATAAGAAATATGTAAGTTAATTTACAATCTATCTTCCTGATTGCACTTCTGCCTCTTCAACGAGAAAACAGGTAATGCGTGATAGCAACTTTAGATGTCATAGATTTACACTTTCTAGATTACAAATAGGGGAAATGGTGGTAAGTGGTGGCGTCTATGACAATTGTGCTCCAGGACTAAAAATCAGACCCAACGCAGTCTGCTAGTGGATGATCACTATAACGATTTCTGTTATTAGGACTTGCAGAAGGAGCGTAAAAGGTGGATCCTTGCATGATCCAAGAAAAAATGATGACACACATATTAAGACAGAAAAACTAACTAACATTTCTTGACAGGCATAGTGAATATCAATAGTGACAAAGGATATTCATAAGTCAACAAAAAAAGGTGATCGCCCCATGAAAATAATATCAAACTTTCATTCAAGAATACTTTAGGTCTACCTAATGAGAACTATTACCTGCTTTACTACTGCTGGAAAATGAATCAAGTTCCTGCTCAGTTGTATGTCCAGACACAAATTTCACCGGATAAAGTAATGAAATTTGTGAAACCATAAATTGCTGCCTCGCTCTGAGCAACTTCTGCACATTCCGTAGATGAACATATCCTCTTTCTCCAGCCAATGAATTATTAGCTTCCTGTGCCAGAAAAGAGACACGTCCATGACTTTGAGGAAAATCAACCAAAATGCTAGTCCTGATTATTAACTATAATCGATATACGCATGTTAATATAAAGTTTCAGTTACCTGCAAGCTCTTACTCGCTACAGAAAGAGAAGTTCCAGCCATGAGCAGTGATCTAATCTCGGAGTTAAGTTGATCCTCCTGCTTTTTAGCTTTTTCTTGTACAACTTTTGACTGCATAGACATGTTTCCCATAACCAATTTCCGAGCTTCCAACTTTTCCCGCATTTCATCTAGCTTATTTGACCTACTTAACGACTCTGCTTCTAACTGCCAAACATTTGACAGCTTATGTTAACTTCTATATGCTTAAACATAGCCAATAACGTCATTTAGCATGCAATTATACAGTCAACAAATAGCACATTACACACTTGGCTAGCAAATAAACATGATTGAAACTGTAATGTCGCTCTTTTCTTCAATGAACGAGACACAAGAAACGCAATTTCAATTAGAACTTACAGTACTATATATCAGATGACATGACAAGAAGGGTACGCAAGTGAAGCAATGGATTGAGGGCAGACGTCTGGATTTTGAGGATAACATAAAAAAAAAGGAAATAAAATCACTACATCATCATGTCATATGCAAATTCTCAATTACGAGTATATGGGATACCTAATGCAATAAGCAAAACCAATAACGTATAAATATAACTATATTTACAGTTACGGGATCCTATTAATCAGCAAGTCATCAATGAAGTAAGTAATCCCAGAAGGCCAGAATTTTACTCTTAAACTTTTTGCTTGAGATAAACTATATTTCTAATATTGTCTACAAGATCGAGGGTCAAAACTGGGTTTGAAGTATTTGGGCAAGTTTGTTAATGTTTCTGAACATATTTCTAGGGTCCTGTCGACAATTCTACGGTCCTATGAACATGTCACACATATAATTTCAAAATTTATAAATAAAAGTTCCAATCCGAGTACTCCCCCGCCTAGGCCAATTACTCGCTACAAGGTAGCTGACCGGTCAAGTACCGCCAAATATGTTTTAAAACCATGCAGCAAGTTAATTCTATTTTTCGTTCCTCGTTCTCTAAAGCAGCCAACTTTTATAACTAATACACTTAACAAGATCTAATATATACACAAAAACGACAACAAACCCAGTATCAATATCAATACTTTTTCGACTCCTAACATATACAAGACCGCATTTTTACATACCCACACCATCAATACTAAAACAATATGAAACACCTACTCCATTCTCATAACTAATTCTACATTTCCAATATCACGGAAAGCGAAAACGACAGCTAAACAGCATCAAAAATCAATACCTTTTCGACTTCTAACCCGCACAAGACCACATTTTTACACTCCCACATCATCAATTATTATTCCAATTTCAACTATATGAACTAAAGCAACCAACTTTACTCATACCAAAACAATCCTATCTACCCAATATCACGAAACCGCAAACAACAATAGAACACCATCAAAAACCAATACTTTTTCGAGCTTTAACGCGTAAAAAGCCACATTTTAACATACCCAGATCACCAATCATTAAAACAATCTCATACAGCCACTACATTTATACTACGAAAACCGAAAACGACAAGAAAACATCATCAAGATCCATACTTTTTCGACTTCTAGCGCGTAAAAGGCCACATTTTCACATACCCACATCACCAATCATTAAGACAATCTCAAACACCCACTACATTTTCATAACTGAGTCCAACACTGCATACATACCACATATCACAGAAAGCGAAAACGACCGCAAAGCATCATTATAACAATACTTTGATCGAGTTCTAACTCGTTAATAAGGGTCATCTTCTTATCAGACCACATCGCAGTCATTTAAACAAATTCATACTGCCAAGACAATTTATACATACTTACAGAACATACTACAAAAACCGACTACGACAAGAAAAACATCTCAAAAATGAATCATTTTCGACTCCCAAACAGCACAGCCAAGTTTTACCACATCCGTCATCATTATTTCATGTTCACAATTTCAATCTATTAGGAACTAAAGCAACCAACTTTACTATAATTCTAATACAATCATATACACTAATACCACGAAAACAGCAAACGGCAACAAAACATCATAAAAAATAATACTTTTTAGACTCCTAAGGCGTAAAAGACCACATTCTAACATACCCATATCATCATTCTTAAAACTTCTCATACAGAAATGTATACATTATTATACAACAACGAAACGAAAAAACATCATCAAAATGATACGATCCTGGAATAATTAATTATGGAATAGATATTAAATAAGTATTAAAATAGTTTTAATTATTTAATAGATATGTTTTATTTAGGAAAAGATTAGGATCCGACTTGATCTACAAGAATAGGATTATTATAAATAGAGGATTAGGATTGTAATTCTTATTATGTTGAATATTATGAATGGTTTAGTTATTTAATATCTTTATTGGGAGAAAGATCGGCCTCTCGAAAGTTGATCACCTATCTTTATTTATCGTTATTGTTCTTTTTATCTCTTTTATCGATCCGGTTCGTATCACAAAATCGTACTTTTTCGACTCCTAAAGCGTAACATACCCACACCACCAATCATTAAGACAATCTCAAACAACCGCTACATTTCCATAACTAAGTCTACAATTGCATACATACCCAAAACTACGAAAACGGCATCAAAATCAATATTTTACGAGTTCTAACGCGGGCAACACCACATTTTCACACACCCGCATCATTATTCCAATTTCAACTATCTGAACTAAAGCAAGCAACTTTACTTAATTCTAAAACAATCTCATATACACAAATATCACGAAAACCACAAACAACAACAAAACATCATTAAAAATCAATACTTTATCCACTAATAACGCGTAAAATACCATATTTTAACATACCCACATCACCAATCATTAAAACAATCTCATACAGCCACTACATTTATACTACGAAAACCGAAAACGCAAGAAAACATCATCAAGATCCATACTTTTTCGACTCCTAACGCGTAAAAGGCCACATTTTCACATACCCAGATCACCAATCATAAAAATATACCTCTAAATGCAAATTAAGTTTCTCATGAAGCAAAGATTTGGTCTGTTCGGCCTCGTTAACCGCAGACGATAAGCTCGAAAACCGAACAAGCTCATTTTGAAAATCTTCGAATTTAATGATCTTCACTTTCTGATTCTCATCAAGATTTTCCATTAATGATATTCAGACCTCATAATTAGAGTATGAATTCAATTGGGGAGTTTAGGGTTTGATGATCAAGAACATTGTTTTTGGGAAATTGAAATTGGGGATTTTTTTGTTTTAGGGTTTGTGAGTTTGATTTGAGTTGGAATTAGTTTAGTTACATTCGATTTGGGGATTTTTTTTTTATGTGTAGTTCATTAAAAACTTAAAAAGTGTTCTAAAGATGTGTTTTTTTTTCCTTTTTCTTTTGCTTAACCGAACCGATCAGTTTGGTTTCGAATGGACCGATTCGGCTTATTTTTTCGATTCAGTTCGGTTTTTGATCTGATCAACCCTAGTTATGAATAGTACGCGGTCATCACTAAGAGTGATCACCGTCTGAAAACCGGACCGGACTGGATTAAAACCGAATTTGTCCAAAATGCCGGACCGAGGACTGGACTGAATTGGTCTTGTTCGGTTCAGTTTTCGGTCCGACTCGGTCCAACAAAGTATAATCGCCGGGTTTCTTTGTAACACCGAACCGGATCGGACCAGACCGAGGACCGAATTTAAAAAAAAGCATGGACAAAGAACCGGATCGAAATATGTTCTGTCCAGTCAATCTGATCCGGTTCGGTCCCATTTTTTGATGTGATCCGATCGACGATCCAATATGTTTAGCCCTAGGCATCAAAAAACGTTCCATACCCTTTCTCGGGCATCATCAATTGTGTGGATAAACTAATGATCTTATCGTTATTCTATTTGATGATGGTTTAATATTAAAAATAAGATAAAAAGTTATGAAACTTTTTTTTGTTATAATCTATTTGGATGATGTGTGTCATATCGAAATAGTAGTTACCGGACTAAAATAAGAAAGAAAAAAATTTAATAATTAGGGTTGAGCATTGGGTTAAAACCTAACCGAATCGGAATTCGATTTTGTGGAAAACATTAACCAAAGAACCGAATCGGCGTGGCTCGGTCGGTTTTAATTTTGTGTCAGTCGGTTCAGTTCGATCTGGTTTAGACGGTTTAGGTGTGTTTTTCTTGGTTTTAGCCCAAATAGAACTGAGTAAGGTCGGTTGGGTTTCAGTTGAACCGCTTCGTCTCGATTTTTGGTCAATTTTGCTCGGACCTAGTAATAAATATGTCATTCTTAGAGTTTATGCTTGCTAGGGACTAAAGTTATGAAAAACTATAAGTAGCGACTTTATTAGCAATTAGCAAGATAGTATATAGTACTACACACGTAAGTTTGGCGAAATGGGTTGGGTTAGGGCTTATATTATAAGTCGAAATTGAAATTTGTATTTTTATAAACTTGTTTGGCAAAAGTGATGGGCTGAGGCTTATTACTGCAAAATTACTAAAAATGACATAATTAAATGAATTTTTGGTATATGTTAGATTTTTTTGGGTATATATTATGGTTCAAAAGCCCTGAGCTAAAGTTTTTAGCCTTTTTTATGGGGTTGAGGCTTATAGAGACTTATGACTTGTAAGCTCTTTCATAAGCCCGCGTGACTTATGAGACTTAATTTATAAACCGACTTATTTTAAAAGCTCAAGCCCCGATATGTTATCAACCTTTTACTTTTTCACCTTACTATATCTAATAATATTTGAACTAAGAACATTAGTTATATATCATTCTTTTTTAGGTTTCTTAATATTTATAAAGTTACTTTTGTATAATCCTCACTTTGTAAAGTCCCCACATATCACAATTGTAGCCTACGATTTGCAAAGAAAAAAAATTAGGAGTGAGGACTAAATTTGCAGTCTCACATTGGTTAAAAAAACAAACGTTGGCTTGCCTATATACAGAGGCGGAGCCAGTAGGATGGCTAGCGGGTGCTCGGCCACCCTCAACCGCTCCAACTAACTGAGCTTGTGGTTATGTTTCCAGTCCACATTTCCTTAAACCCTTGAAGCTAGCCCCTGCCAACGGGACAAACATGCTCATTACGCTCGTCCGATGATAACTTGTGAAGAATGATAGAAGAAAGAGAAATAACTTTTTTTTATATATTGTATGCATTTACTTTTTGTTTTTCCAATGTGATGTGATAATGTAATTTTCATTTCTTTACCAGCAATTGTCATTTGACAGCCGAACATGTGATTGATATAGTACTAATATAAATGAACGAGGAATGCTAGATCCACAAAGAGTTTACAAAATAATATTCATAAAATGACTAGTAATTTACCTATAGTATTACATGTATCAAATTATTTTTAGTATATTGATATAGACTTGTTATATAACACAAGCTCAAACACGTAATAATTTTAATGTTATGTATTAATAATACATTTCTGTAAATCGTACCTGAACCACTCATGCGACCCGACTTGTTGTCTGTTATTTTTTCTTCTCGACTATGTAAGCTTCTTGCTAGTCTTTTTGTTTCAATAAAATCCGCCGTTCAAAAAAAAGGAACCACGTTGGTTTCATTTTCTTAATTTTCCCATCTTGTTAAGTAAGTATTACAATCGATCTATTCATTGTATGTTATTATACGAATTATTTACGACCTCTTCTAACACGAATTTCTGGCTCCGCCCCTGCTTATATACCTTAGGTCATATGTTTGAAATAAGTTTGTGGGTGTATCTTGATGTTGGTGCTAAACGTAAAGGCATTCTCAAATTTTTTACATGAACTCCTACCCACTTACAATATCAACAGGTTGCTAAACATTTCTAGTAAACTCATTGAATGCATAAGAAATTAGTTTTATATCATTCTTTTCACAGCCAAACTAAAGTTACTTTTGTATAATCCTCACTGTGTAAAGTCTATTTTTTGTAGCATGCAGCTTGCAAAATAAAAAGAGGGGAAGACTAAGTTTGCAATCCCACATTGGTTCAAAAACAAACTTTGGCTTGGTTATATACCTTATTGCATGTGCTTCACACAATTTGAGATTGGCATATTTGTTGTTGGTGTGTGCTCATGTTGTTGTTTAAACGCAAACGCAAAAACAATCGCATCTTCTATCACCAATAGTCAATATATCTTCTTAATTTTTGTATTTTTTCTAATTTTATCTTTATTATAATTATAATGTTCTTCTATCACTAATAGTCAATATATCTTCTTAACTTTTTTATTTTGTATTTTTTTTTAATTTTATCTTATTATAATTATAATGTTCTTCTATCACCAATAGTCAATATATCTTCTCAACTTTTGTATTTTTTATTTTTTTTTTAAATTTTTTATCTTATTATAATTATAATGTTTGAACAAAGAAATCATGTTTATACCTCGTTACATGAGGTTTTTCATGTTTATTTTATTTATTTATATCTTATTATAACTATAATCTTTGAACAAAGAAAGCATATTTATACCCCGTTACATGAGGTTTTTTGTATTACTCCGCATTATCAAAAGGTAAGTTTAATAAAAGAGAACAAATATAAAATAGCAGAAAAATGAGCCACTCATTTTTTATTTAAATAAAAAACTTATTTACCAACGTTTTTTTAAATATATTATCTTGTAAACGGCTAAAGGTTAAGCGACAAAAATACATAATCCTAAACATAATTATTTTATCTCTCAATTGACAAACAATTCGATATACTTTTTTATAAATCATTTTCAGCTTTTTTATGAGTATCGAAAGTTACAAAATATAAAATCACATGTGATTTATGATGTAAATTTTAAAGGTTCAAATATAGTTATTGCGTTAATGCTAGACTATAGACCATTTGCTTCGTTTCTCTTTCTGAATAACTAGGTTTGTAGTCCCACATTAGTCAAAGAAACAAAACATTGCTTGTTTATATACCTTATCGTATATGCTTCCCACATGTTGAGATGTTGAGATCAATGTATTGGTTGTTGGTTCATCCTTGTGTCTTGTGGTAAATGTCAAAGTTTATCATAAATGCACTTGGATTCACCATCAATCAATAAATATATCTTCCAACTTTTACCTTTTTTATTTTATATTTTCACCTTACGACATTGAATAATGTTTGAATTAAGAAAATTCAGTTTGAAACTTTTATATGTTGTTACAACAATAGAGTTTCCGGACTTTATGTGATTTTGATCATAAAAGATCACAAGAGTCCATTGTCCATATAACAAGTGATATGTATGTGTATATAGAAGAAGCACAATGACATGTTTTTCATGTTCCGCTAATAATTTCATCGTACAGATTTGGTGAAGTGTGTTGAATCTTTTTGCAATTTAGTTTAGATGGTGCATTATATTTTGGTGTCCATTGGTTATCTACTTTAAACTGTTGTGTTTGCTGGTATAGTGTAAATGATACAAGAAATGTAGGTGTTAATATTCGATTAGATTGAAGCATTGAATGATGAGAACACCAAACTTATAATCGGCCAATAATATTGTTTAAAAAAATCGATGATCATGATAGTGAGATTGAGGTTGAATCAGTTGATAATGATATGACACGTTTTTTGGCTTCAGATAGGGTTGGTTTTGGCACTAATAGTTTGCTAGAACAATGGAGGGATACTTATGAGAATGCTGATTATGACTATGACCCATACGATGATGATATGTATGAAGGCCAGAAAATTCCTGACAAGATTCAATCTATATGTGATAATTTGGATATCAAAGTACGAGGTCTAATTATTTTGGAGTTCACTTTTGGTTTTCTTGGTATTAACCGAAACTAAACCGAATTCTAATTTGGTGTATAGTTTGGTTTTATCCGTTCTATAATTGTTTGGTTTTGTTTTGGTTTGATGAACACCCTATGCTAGCTCTAACGTCTTTGTACAAGTCATTCTTGCTTGGTTTGACATATTCTTAGTGGGTTGTTACATGTTTACCTATTCCATTGTATACTACCAATCAGAATTCAAAGTAGTGGGTTGTTACATGTTTACCTATTCCATTGTATACCACCAATCAGAAGGAATAAGAGAGTGATTTTTGGAACTGATATCATGGAGAAACCGTTTGATAGTAGTGGGTTCAAACTAGTTTTTTGCGTCTATAAATAGGGAGGCTAAACCCTATTAGTAAGATACCAAAAATCATCATCTCTTAGATCTTTCTTACTCCACATACTCTCTAGATTATTTCTTGCTCTACAAACCATTTGTGCATTACGGGTTATTGTTTTCGCTTACAATAAACTGTTACGAGACTGCATAGATCCTGGGGTGTACCGTTCGTAGGCTCGAAGCGATCAAACGGGCTCCGTATAAACCTTTAAAGGACAGAGAAGTTCTTATCGTGCAGTTCCATTTGCTGTCCTTTTAGGGTGTTTGTTTGCTGTAATTCTAGGCTGTTTTTCGAGTCATTTTCGGGCTGCTTTGGTGCTGTGTTTTTGGTACTTTGTTACTGGTTACTGGTGTTGGTTTTAATTGTACAACAATATATATAAAACAAAACAAAACAACATTAAGTACAAAACATATAACCTACGACAGACACAAACATAACCCTCCCAACCATGGTGGGCAAGGTATGTAAATTGTTTGATTCTGTAATTGTTTAGATTTTATATTATTGTTTCGAATCTCATTTAGGGTTTACCTGTTTGTTTGTGATGTGAGCAGGTTACAGCGGTTTTTATGGACACCTCAGAATGGATGGGCCACAACAGATCAGATAAGTTTTTGGATCAGGTTGATGCTATTGAAGTCTACTGTCAAAAGAAACTCAAGTCCCATCCGGATAATCATGTGACCATTTTTTATGGTATGAAAGAGACGCAGCAAGAAGCCAGTTAATTAAGGTGCTAACATATTTCAGAACCAGTCATAGCCGTTTACAAGCAGAAATCATATGCTATAATTTAAGATTGTGCGGAAAGAATCACGAGAGGAAATTATTCTTCATGCAGACGGCGAAGAAATTTAGTCATTCATTAATTATGTATTAGTATATTAACATCAGATTAGTCCGATAAATTACAAAGTTACTTAATGATTACTGCCACCCATTTGAATTACATAACGGGTGTTGATCACGGCTAGGGCGATTATACCATAACCTAGAGTAGTACTCGTTTCAACACAAGAAACCGTTGGGAAAGATATATGAGGAAAATCATTGATATTTTTTCATTTCGAGTTTTTTAATATGTATTTCTTCACTTATTTTACAATCTAAGCGGCTAAAACGTTCACCGACAAAATAAAAACAAAAATACAATAATGTTGAAAAGAATTATATATCGTTCAATAGACGGGTTCTTCAATACTTACTTTTAGATTTGCGAGTATTAAAAGTTACAAAATACAAAATTATATGTGCTTTGTTGTCCCACATTGGTCAAAGAAACAAAACTTTGCTTCTTTATATTAACTATCGTATACGCTTTACATAAACTACGTCAAAAAAGCAATTTCATGTCAAAAAACGTGTTACCAAAAGCACGTACATCAAAGAAGCAATTTCTATGAATCTCAAAATTTCATGTCACATTTACAATCAGATAAAATCAAAGTAGATAACCACATATGACCACCCTATAACCCCCTACTTTTCTTTCTTCTGAGTTACTGAAGAATTTTCCTGCATCTGATATGGTTTAAAGTGCTTCGCATCAGCAAGAAATTTTGGATCCGGTTTATGCTTATCTGAAGGCTCTTTCAATACCATATATACGTAAATTGCAACTACATTGTTCACATATATGACTACTGCCATAAAACCACTAAAAAGTGTCATGATATATCAACAAAAGCCTGTTGCACAAATTATCCAAAATTAGTGACAATGTGACATACCTTTGAATCAAGATCACAAAAAATATTGAAATGATCACACAACAATTCTATGGTTTCTTTTTTACCTTAATACCCTTGAATAAGAAAACTAACCACTAAGGTGCGATCTTCACTATCTTCATCATCTTCGACATTTATATTTAAACCGTTCTTCAAGTTGACCATCATCTTTATGTCATCAAATCAAGTTCCACCATGATGAACAACTACAAACACCACATAATTAAGACATCAGTTCACAAACTAAACTAACATATGCAAAGTAACTTAGATCTACATCAAACACAGAAACATAATTTAGTATATATAACCAAACACAACAGCATATATGATAGAGAGAGAGAATAAACGAAGAATTCAAATCAAAGTAGTTGGAAAAATAGAAAGAGATGCATTTTATATAGGGTAAAAACTATAAATTACCAAGGTACTTTTCAAATTTTCACGACATGAACCACTTACTTTTTTATTAACACGAAAACTCACGTACTTTCAAATTTTATATCGACTTGAACTATCTACTTTTTTATTAACACGGAAACCTACGTACTTTCAAATTTTATACCGACTTGAAACAAATTATATATATTATATATTCATTAAAAAAAGTCAGATAACACCATAAAAAAGGTAAAAAAAAATACACGTGGATAATGAATATATAATGTGATTCAATTCGGTTTAAAATTGTGTTAATAAAAAAAGTAAACGGTTCAAGTCAGAAAAATTTTAAAAATACGTTGGTAACATATGGCTTTTACCCTTTTATATATGTTGGGTTGAATCGTATTTGAGAAGAAAAAAATGAGTTGTTAAATTCTCATTAAGGTCGGGACGGTTGCAATTCACTTTGTGAATCTTTATTTTTTAAATAAATGGTGGATGTTACAAAATGGAATACATGAATACATTTAAGGGATTGTTACAAAATAGGCATTGGGTAAAAGCTATAGATTAACAACGTACTTACGTTAAACCATTTACTCTTTTATTAACGTATTTAACCATGAAACTTGTTGGCATGTTTCAATAATAACCATATGACTGGTTAAGGGCCAGAAAGGCAACATGTGTACACTTTTTTCCACGTAAGCTAGTTTTTTAGTTAGGGTATTTATGCCCATAGGTCCTCTTTCACCTACACGAATGCATTTCCTCTTTCACCTATATCTCAATCACACTACACTAAATTCATTCATCATGCCCCACAACCAAAATAACAACAAAACCCCTTAATCAAGGGTTAATAATACTCACTAAATTGTGGTGATTATGTTTCTTTTATGCGTTAATCGGAACACAAAAAATCAACACTCAGGGATTCATTCAGATATCTGTCACTACAGCTGTCGCCGGATCCGTTTTGCTACCGGATCTGACACCGGCGTGTTTGTTCTTATCGATGTATTGATATTAACAAATGGTATATTATGAAGTTTTTAGGATTTTGTAGTGGCTAGTTTATGGAGTTTGATTAATAGATCATTGCGTTTTTGTTTGGTAGTGCGTGGTTTTTTCATGGAAGAAGGAGAGTAAAAAAGAGGTTCTATGTTTAGGGTTTAATAAAAATTCTTTTCAGTGGGTTGTAATAAAAATTCATGAGATGGTTTTAGCAATTTATATTAATCTCCAACCATACAACTTCAGACTCCATTATTTTATTTATATTAGTCTTTTTTCAGATGTAATATTTTCTTTTAACTAGTACATTAAATAAATTGAGTATTTAATAAAAAAATAAAAAATAAAGTTGGAAACTGTGTTAAAGTGGAGAAGACGATGACGTGGAGATTGGTATTTGCTTATGTGTTTGTCACATAAACATTTTTACCTGCTGAGCCGGTAGCAAGTCAATCATATTGGTCATAATAAAACATAATTTGAAAGATTTTGGTTAAATACGTTAATAAAAGAGTAAATGGTTTAATCCAGGACAAAAATGTAAGTACATTGGTAATCTATAACTTTTACCCATAGGCATTTAGTTGGGGTTGTAATTGCATGAAATCTGCCAACCCTTGACCTTCATATTAAGTATTACATAGAGGGTTTAACACTTGCATACTTCCCTATTTCATTAAAAGGCTGTATCTTTTAGTATAATAGATGAATTAAGAAAATACAGTTTTGATATTTTTTTATATTGTAACTACAATAGATATTTTGGACTTAAAGTGATTTTGAACATTAAAATAATAAACTTATTGTTGTTAGTAATTAGTTAAATCCATTCCCAACAATTTTGTAGGCAATGCTTCACTATTAAAACGATGAATGCATAAATATATGTTTTGATGAGTGAATCCGATTAATTATATACGTGAAAAGCAACTCATAACATATAAACTCATATGCGCAGACCACAAAGATATGTTCCAAATACTAATGAAACAAGTAAAAAATGACATAGCGAGCATAAATGACCACAAGTGTCCACTATCCATACAACAATCGAAGAAAAGAAAAATAGAGGGGAAGACTAAGTTTGTAGACCCACATCGGTCGAAGAAACAAACTTTGGCTTGCTTATATACCTGAGCGCATATGCCTCACATAGGTTGAGACTTAATATATTTTTTGTCAACAAAATCAAAATACCAACAACAATCAATATATGTTGTCAACATTTTGTTCTTCTTATTTTTACCTTGTTATAATAATAGTGTTTGAACAAAGAGAGCATGTTTATGCCCCGTTACAGCAAGTTTTTTTGTATTACTCCATGGTATCAAAAGGTAAGTTTAAATAAAATAATAAACTTATTGTTGTTAGTAATTAGTATAATAAGTTTTTTTTACCTTATTTTTACCTTATTGTAGTTATAATGTTTCAACAAAGAAAGCATGCCGTTACATGATGTTTTTCGTATTACTCCTCACTATCAATAGCTAAGTTTAAATAAAATACCAAATAGAAAAATCTTAACCCTCAGTTTTTTTATTTAAGTTTTAAACTTATTTATCATTTTTTAAATACATTTCCCTTATATAGAATACGAAGCAAACGACATCGTTTTGAACGGGCTAAAACGACGTCGTTTTCATGTCAGGTAGGGCCGGTTGTGAGTAACTGGGTAAAGTGACGTCGTTTTGGTTTTTGAGGGGGGGGGGGGGGTTCATTAAACAAACTGACGTCGTTTCCATTATTTGTGTGATAAAAAATCTACTGTCTGTTGTGTTCATACGCCCACATCATTCGAATAGTTAATATATGTTCTCAACTTTTTTATATTTATCTTATTATAATATAATTATAATGTTTGCATTATTTTAGAATACATTATACATACTAACAAATGCGGTAGTTTTTATACTTACATAAGCTACAGTAACCTCAAAATAATAGTTTTAAATTATGAGTAAACAATACTTTTATTATTAAAGTATTCCCACTAACACACCTTTAAACAGTTGTTAACTCTAAGAACAAAACACGTGTCTCTCACTTTCTCCGTTATCTCAATCTTATTTTTCTATATATTTTCCACCGGCGAAAACACACACACCAGCTGCATATCCAACACAAACTAAACAAAAACACACACACACCAAACCCATATCAGGTAGAGGTGAACAAAAAAACCAGTTTTAAAAACCGGAACCGGTTTGAACGGGGAGAAAACCCTCGAAAACCGCTGTCAACACGGGTTTGACCAACCGGTTTCGGTTTGATGGCCAAAACGGCGGTTTGGAACGGTTTCGGGTTTCGAGCTCTTCCCCGGTTTGTATACGGGTTTCGAACGGTTTCCATAAATCCGGTTTCAACCCGAACCGTTTTTTTTGAATTAGCTTTTTTATTGTGTGAGGTCCATCGTGATATGAGAGTTTTCGATAGAGATTCGCGCGTCAACGAGCTAAACTTGGCAATAAATTTATTTTTCGGCAAAAAATTCTTTTGCTGCAACAAAATTTATTTTTGCTTGTAGGGCAATAATTTTGTTGACGGATTTGGCATGACAATGAATTAGCCGCAATGGTCACTCTGAAGAAACGATCCAAACGGGCTAGGATCACCACTATGTCGTGAGCTTGTCTGAGCTTGTCTCACTTTTTGGCCTTTCGGTGGTCGTTTCGGGCCTCAAAAGAAGCATTTGACTTTTGTGGTTTAGGTATCGAGAATATGATTTAGCACACTTAAAACTCGGTTTTGAGTTTTCTATTTATAGGGTCTGAAGTCGGTTCGATACGGCATATCCAATATCTTGGATACGGCGTATTAGGGGTTTCTTGGAGTAAGGACCACGTTTGATATCTTCAAGAATATTCACATTCTATAACTTGAATACGTCGTATAGGAGCTCCTGGATACGGCGTATTGGGTCTTCAATCCTTCGTGGTTATCTGTGAAGTGTAGGCACGGATACCCCGTATCTTCCTTGATGGATACGGCGTATTGGTTGTCAGAACAGTAATCTTCAAAATATCTTCGTTTAAGCTCTAGAATGCGTGCCTTTTAGTCAAGTTTCACCAAGTACTCCATAATTACTGCAATTCTCAAATACAAACGATTAAGTAACAATTCTTTTGTAGCAATTCGTTATTTTCGGGTCAATATTTGAACCCCGACTTTCGTCAATAAATTTAAATTTTCTTAAATTATTATTTTTATGAGTTACGGTAGGTTATTCCGCGTACATCGTAAAATGTACATTTAGTATTAACCCGCCTCTCGACTAAATATAGTCGTCTACATGCTTAATGCATTTTTATTCTTTTTACTTATATATGTTATTTCTCACTTTTATGTATACCTTCACGTCTTGCCGCGTATGCCATAAAACGTTTATTAAATGTGATCCCAACTTTAGACGAAATATACTGTAATACCTCGTAAATTCTGGTCAATATTTTTAATCCATATTCTATTATTTATTTTACTTTTGAGTAAAAATTATTATTACGATTAACCGGATAGATTATTTCATGTTCGTAATAAAACGTTTACTAAAAGTGAACCCGACTTTAGACTAATTATTAGTCTACGTGCTCTACGCATTTTTATTATTTCAGATAAGTATCTTATATGTTAAAATTTTAATTTTATCATATACGTTTATTTTTTGTGGTTCCGCCATAACTCTTGCTAAATTTTACGTCTATACCCGTTGACCCTAAAACTACCCACTTATTCTAAAAATTATAACAAAATAAAATAATAAAAGTTATATATCGAGACATATCTAAAATGGTATCACGTTACCATCAATGTGGCATAACAACAGTTCTACCTATTGCCTAACATTACACACGTGCATGCAAACATTTGATTTCATCAGCAAACGCTATCTAGCAAAGACAATGAAAACCCCGTGGGTGTAATGTATTATTCAATCACAATATATAGATATTACAAGAGAGAAACCCTAGTGGACCCTAAGCCCACAAACGAGGTTGGGCCTACTAACCTATCCTCTAATACTCCCCCGCAGTCCGAGCGGCAAAATCGCAAAAGCTCATACTGGAGAAGAAAACAAAATAAAACATAGAAGCAATAACTAGTTATTTGATGAAGACATCCGACATAGCAAGCAAAGACTGATCTTCAAAACAGAAAGTCACGAACTGATAATCAAATGTATTATACGGGATAAACCAAAGTATCCCGAACGAGGATAAACCAAACTATCCTCTTTTTCATACGGGATAAACCAAAGTATTTTGAACCTGGATAACCCAAAGTATCCTATTTTCATACAGGATAAATCAAAGTATCCCGAAGCTGGATAACCCAAAATATCCTATTTTCATACGGGATAAACCAAAGTATCTCGAACCAGGATAAAACAAAGTATCCTTTTTTGCTTAAATAAAAATAATATGATAAAAAAAGAGAAATGAAAAAGCAAAACAAAATGATAAATGTGGCAGCTAGGGTTTGACGAGGTGTCACAAAAAAGGTGGCTCAACTTAGCCATCTAGGTCTGAGGATCGGACCTGCTCCGATATCATGTTAGACAATGAAAACCCCGTGGGTATAATGTATTATTCAATCACAATATATAGAGATTACAAGAGAGAAACCCTAGCGGACCTTAAACCTATAAACGAGCTTGGGCCTACTAAACTATCCTCTAATAATCATACCTTATTTTAGCACACTAAACCATCATAATCACGTACTTACACTCACAATGGAAGTGATTCCCAGAGCCCAACCCTTACGCTTCACTTAACGTGTTACATGACGTCTTCATTTGTCTTATTTTAGGTTATCAAAGTGCCAACAACTCGACAAGTCAACACACACCCTTTAATCATTCGATCACCATCAAAAGACCCGTTAGTGTAATTTATTTTGTACAATCACATACAAAACACACATAGATCTCATGTTCTCACTAAAGCGTTCACCATGCAAATAAAGCATCGACCTAAACTTGTTTACTTAGAAAACTAGCGTTTAACTCTAGAGTATCAACAAGACACACTTGGTTGGGGTAACTTGATGTGATTCCGTTGTTACATTCATACAACATCATCAATAATACTTCCACTATAATAGTAGTATTTGATCCCTTTGTCGATTCAAGGAAAAGACCAACCAAATTCTTTATTAAAGTTCTCTGAATTCATTGATCGCTATTTCAAATCATGGATCGTATATAAAGATATAGGAATATGACTCTAAGAATATACTCATTTGTACGGTGTAACATTGTACGTGAGCATCATGTTCTCTGTCGATCATTTTCATTTTTTTTTGTTCAAGTTATTCTTGTCCTTAACTTCTTTTAAAAAAAATTAAATCTATTATAGATTTAGTTATACGGTCGATTTACTAAAACAAGTGACCAAAACAAACAATTATACATACTAACAAATGCGGTAGTTTTTATACTTACATAAGCCACAGTAACCTCAAAATAATAGTTTTAAATTATGAGTAAACAATACTTTTATTATTAAAGTATTCCCACTAACACACCTTTAAAAAATTGTTAACTCTAAGAACAAAACACGTGTCTCTCACTTTCTCCATTATCTCAATCTTGTTTTTCTATATCTTTTCCACTGGCGAAAACACACACACCAGCTGCATATCCAACACAAACTAAACAAAAACACACACACACCAAACCCATATCAGGCGGGTTTCTTAGATCTAATGGGAAGCAGATGCGGTGGAGTTGGTGGCGGCGATGTACAAGGATTCTGGCAAGGTTAAGAAACACGGTACACACGCTAATGAAGGAAACCATTGTCTCTTATATCAAGCTTTTTTCCTTTATTTTATTATAATGATTTATTTTATTTTGTTTTGATTATGTGTATGTTTTAATCAGGTCAATTTAACTCCTTTTAAATTTTAGGATATGGAGCTATTATATTGATTGAAGAGCTATTGTAGTCATGTCGTGTGGTTACAGAAGCACGTTCCTGCTTCACGCACCTTATCGAAGGAGATGACCAGTGGTATGTCTTCTATACTTGAATATATTGTTAGCGTTATCGTTTTCCCACCCGTCTGAATGTTTGCAGAATTAAATGATTTAGTTTAGGATTTTGGAAAATATTAGGGAAACTGATTTAGGGGGTGTTTGGATGGCAGCAGATTTACAAGATTAATTGATGAAAAAATTTAAGCTTTTTTCTGATTTGGGTGGTTTTTTTGAGTTTTTTTGTTGGATATGTGATACGGGTTTGTGTCTACAACAACAAACAACTATTTACTGATTCTTTTGACCGCGATAAATTGAATATTGATATCTAGGACATACTTTTTTTCGTACACACTTGAGATCTAGAACATATTTTTTGTTGTCGACGCTACAATGGAATGAGAATCTGATAATAACGAGTTTAGGGTAACCTTGAAGTTTATTAATTGAACTGTTAGGTATTTCTTGCCATCACATTGTGTTGCTACAATTTATAGTTTAGTGACATATATAAGTTGATTTTGATGTAAAAAAATAGGTGTTGATTACTAGGTCATTTGGTATTAACAATAATATCCTTGGCCAACACAAAGACACAGCTATTGCAAATAATGAATTTATATGCAACGACAAACATGATTTAAGGGGTATTCAGGAAATGACTTTAAAGTTTAGCTTTTATATGGTTTTTTTATAATACCTTTGAGTTACGAGAAATGCTGGAAGTTACCTTATGTCTCCTCATATTTTATATTGCAGAATCTATGTGTAGTACATGTAACAGCTATAGCAGAGGCCAATCCTGCTCCAACTCTTAGTTAAAGTTATGATGTTCGGCCTTTAAACTTGGATCATTTTAGATTTGCTAATGAATAGGTAAGAATACATTCCCTACTTTTGAGCCTGTGAAAATTACAACATCTGATTAGAGATATACTCAAACTCTTTTTTGCAGTTAATGTGGCTGTTCTTGAACGAGCCTGTGATTCATTCTTTTGTCACGCTGCAAAGATTTGTGGGATTCCACAGTGGATGTTGGAAAGAAGTAGGTAGCAGTTTCCGCTTAGCAAAACATAGTATGCAGCTAAAGAAATGATATCTAGCTTGCTTAAAAATAACTCTCTTTGATTGGATGGAGTTCGTCTTGGTTCAGTAAGTGGTTCTTAATTCTTTTATAAATTATATAAACCATTTTGTGGTGTGCTTAGCTCAAGTGAAATAATGAGTATAATATTTGCAGTCGGGTTTGACCAGTTCGGCACACTCGGCCAAGAGAGACTCAGTCGTCGCTCACACAGCCAGTCGTCGCTCACACAGCCTGCGTCTAATGTACGTAATGTAAGAAGGTGTATCATGGATAATCGCTTTGAAATTGTCATATCAACAAGATACTGGCGTATATTGCTAGATAAGCAGGTATGTGTTGCTTATTTGTTTCAATTGCTTATGATTATAACAAGTTTGTTTGCCACATGGTTGTGCTGATGTTCATGATTTACTTGATTGATTAGTAAATTTGCGCTTTAGTTATTGTGTCATGAGGATTTGGGAAGAAACCTTCCATTTACAAAGAAAACGGAAAAATTGTAAGTCAAAAATGTCCGCAACATAGCAAATGAATAATAGATGGTATAACTTATGGTGTTTATACGTAGGTAGCTTAATGCGAACCTTGGCTGGCTTAACTATACAGGGTAACAAAAACCTAAAGAATATAAGTAATAACATAATCTAAGTAATAACATAATATCGGTGATTTTGCCTAAAGTGTTAGTTCTTACCAACCTCAATGCTCCACAAATTCTTGGTACTAAATGAATGTCTTGGTTTTGCTGGCCCCTTGCTTCTTAATATGCTGATCAAGTATCTTCAAGTAGGTCAATTTCTATCTTTGTTTCGCTTTCTGTTTATAGATCATGCTACCAATAAGACATAACGATTGATAATATAATGTGCTTATTTGCATTTGTTATTATTCCTTTCAGGCCTTTTAGCGTTAGTTACTGATAATTGTGCGTCTATTTCTTAATTTAATAGTATTATAAGTTAAGAAATCTACTATATCCAAGGAAAACCAACCTTTATTCAAAATAAGAAGCCAAAAAAAAGAGACTGATAGTAAAGTGTATCCTTGTACCATTTATTTTCTAACGATATTTATTATTGAATGTGATAGATTCGAGGATACGTGGTGCGCTAGAAAGAAGTGGTGCTGAACACAGTAAGAGGCGCAAGCCAAAAAGTACCAAGCTATCACCAGTTGCGGCTGCTCAAAATTTTAAAGGTATTAGCAAAGCTTGAAAAGTTAAGCATTCGGGCCACTTTTAACCTGTTTGACCCGGTTCATATCTCACTATTATGTTTATTCTTTACATCGACTCCTATTAGAGCTAAAACATAACCCGAATCGACCAATTCAAAAGTGAATGGGTGTAATAGCCACTTCTAGCTAATTATTATAGTTGTGCACATAAATTGAACGAATAATACTTGAGGATCATATTAGTATGTTTCATTACAGCTTAGACATTTGTTTTTACATCACGATTCACAAGACGTCTTTTACAAGTTTGTTTTTACATTTATTTTTCATGTTGTGGTTAAAAAGTTGTGCCTTTTTTCTGATGTCACTGTTTTATGTATGCCTTATTCAGGGTTTTGGAGCGGTACGTAACTAGGCGGCATATTTTTAGTCTGGGTAATTTCATGCTCATTAAAGTAGGCACTGAGTTTCTCTTGGTAAGGTAAGGAAATGTTTATCGAGTGTGGAGCAAACTCACAGCAATGCACACATTGTACTAGAATTAAGGGATGTTTGGTTTTGTTTTCTGGAACTAATTATTTGATAATACATCAGAATCATATAGCTATCTGTAACAAAACATGTTGTATGAGATGGTCTTTGAATGTGCTTATGTTGGGCGTAGTTATGGGGGTGTTTGGACGCGTGTTTTACAAGCTTATATAACATAATTTACTGACTTTATGCCAACCGAATTGTTATTTAAGCGTAAGGGGACATTTGGGATAGCTTATTGAAGTGTCTGCTTATTGCGTTTCTTCGTTTTTGTATGTTAGTTTATGCATATTATGCAAGATGTGTTTGAAATTGCTCATTTGTCCACCATGTTTTTCTGATCTTACAGCTCTTGCATTTGAGACATGTTACTACAAATTGATCCACTATAGGAGTATGTTACTTAAAGAACTTGTCTCTTCCTGGTAGTGGATTTGAAGATGGCACAGTTATGAAAATTATAATACCTTAAACTAGAATAAAGTAACAATAAGTAAAAGTAATAACATTATTAGTGTTGAAGTACAAATAAAAACTAATATCTTTATTAGTATTCCTGCAACTAAATAATATATATAGCATAAATATAAAAATATGAGATAAAGATTTCAAATAGTCATGCACGTGAGTTACTGGGTCAACATGATACTCGGTCCATTCTCCACATCCCAAAATTTTCGAATACTTTGTTAAACCACAAAACAGTTATATACACGCCTCATGATATTCTTTGCATAACCTCAAAAACAAATCACAATCAAGTACAACCTAAATCATTCGTCTAACTAATCAAGAAGGACTAGAGAGCTTCGGTTTCAGTCGTCCTTGTTCGTGTCTGGGTCAAGGAATTGGTTTAGTTTAGCAGGAGGATAAATATCGTGTTTGGGTCTAAGTCTTGTGGCAGAATTTATTAGGTGTTCGTGTTTGGGTGTGACTTCGAGTTCGGGTTCGGTTGTATCTCGTTGAATCTTAGCGTCCGCATTCGTGTTTCGGTTTCGAATTCTTCACGTATAGCCTTGAGGTACCCTTGAACCAACTATTAATACGTCATAAATTACTCTTGTTATATAAGGCTTATGATTCTGTTCGGTGGGATTACCTTGATGATGTCTTAAGAAAATTTGGTTTTAGTGAAAAATGGTGTGGTTGGATTTAAGAATGTCTTCGATTGTATGATGTCTGATGAAAGGGATAAACATGAATTCAATAAGGAACTATGAAAAAGGTTTATAGATGATAGATGGAAACTCGAATCCTGTGTATTTTGGCTAAACCAAATCTATAAACTGTTGATCTGTGAAAAGGGTTTATACACTCGTATGGGTTTTATAACCAAATCTTATACACGTACATGAATCAGCATGGTCATTTATAATGGAATTTGTAATATATACAAATATGAAAATTAAGCTAGCACATATGGTTTGTTTTCGCAAAACTGTTATATCTTACTAGATGTATAAGTATGAAGACACCATGAATGATGATGAAGATGCAAGTTTAAATATGTTGACTTTCGTGAAACTTAAACTTATATGATGACATGTATACATGATCGAGTAGAATAAGGTGAAAAGGACGCTTGTATATATGCAGGCAACTCTTAAAGAAGAGATACACTTATGCAATAATAATAATAATACCATAAAGCCAACTATCTTTAATTGTTTATTAGTAAAAGAAATTGAATCTGTCATATTATAATCAATATGTATTTGTTTCCTTATTGGAGTAGTATACACAAGAAATAATTAAAAACGTTGGCTGATTATTTTTATAAAGGATGGAGTGATAATTTACTAGGTATGTTAATACATTGGTTCATAATAACGTAACAACTGGAATTTACAAGTTAATTTAAGTCGTGAATTATCGTTACAAAAATAAACATAGAGATTCTTAAAAAAAAACTCTTGTCGTACTTAACTTTCAAAAACTAACGATTCAATTAAGTATATCATAATTAATAATTCTTATACAATAAGTAGTTAGTAAGGTGCCAAACAGTAATGGGATTATGCATATAACTAATGAAGTAGATAATTATTGTTTTCCCTAATTCATGTAGATAATTTGAA